>JANTPZ010031184.1:0-20443 GCA_025593235.1 Vachellia pachyceras
TGGAAAAAAAAATCAAAGAGGTGAAAGTGAAAGCATTTTGTGCGGTGAACAAAAAATCAAAGAGGTGTGGCCCTACCTTGACATTAGGGTACGACAGTGGAGGGTTTTCCACGGCCTTGTTCTCAATTTCCTTATTATTGTCTTGCATGTAGGAATTAAATCTTACTGATCTTCGTCACTCTTTGGTGAACATGACTTCCCCCATTTGCGGCTTCTTTTTCTTTAATGTTGCTCATGCTGCCAATTCAACATATTTTGTAAAGTAATGGTCAGATTTAATTTTGATAATGATTAGTGCGACGACATTTACACCTCAATGAAAATGATAAGGATGACATAAAAAATGATGTGGATGGTATTTGGACCTGATAGTCAAAATTTACATGGACAATGCCCGGGTGAAATTGCTACAATTTAAAAACTTTTTGACCATATTGCTCATCAAAAGACTTTTAGGATAAATGTGTACCTTAACCCAATAATTAATTTGTAAATATGAAATATATTAGTTAAATTAGTTATTTAGAATAAATATGGGTTGATTTTTCTAAAATACTATATTTAATCATGATTACACTATACAATGGATGAAAATTGAAAACCCCCTCGCGGACAATCAAGATATTTTGAGGAAAAAATATGAATTTAACACACAATAAATTAATATCTTAGATTTATAATCAAATCAAACCCTTCAACAACTCTTGTATTAAATATCGTAGCTTTAAAATTTAATTTGGACACTTTACCAATGTAAATTATTTGAAAATAAAAAAAATACGTTTTACAAAATGTTGAGATCCTAACCCACCCTTCATTTGTTGATTCAATAATAGATATGATATGGAATGAGAAAAAAGAAAAAAAGACAAAAAGGATATGAAGCGAATCCAAATCTGGGATTCCCTCCACTTATCCGTCTAATAGTAGGCTTTTTTTTTTTTTCATTGGAAGGAAGATGAGAGAGAAAATAAAATAGTTTAATTTCCCTTTTATCCTCTTTTTGATCCTCACATTCTTTCTCCCAATCTTAACAGTCTTCACAAATCTTTCATGCTCTTTATATTTGTAGCATTTTAATAATTTGGCTTTTTATGACTATATGAAGATTAAATTAGTATATGCAAATGATTTTTTATCAAATTATTTTTAAAGAACTAACTGTAAGTTCCATACAATTTATCCCTTGTGAATTGTTTTGAAGTTTCCAAGCCACAAAATGAAATAAATTAAATATAATTTTTTTACCAAAAGTATGAACTCAAAGAGTGTTTATTTTAAACCAAAGACAATGACTTCGAAATTCTCGAGCCTTTATCTTGGGTTACTTTAATTTACAAAAGTCCCATTTCACTTCATTGGGCCTGTTTAGATTAGCAGTATAAGTTACTTTTCAAATGTGATTTATAATCTACAAGGTAAGTATGTGATATGAGTTTTATATTAACTTAAGTGAATAATATCCTTTACTAACGCTATGACAAACATAGTCATTAACTACTAAGGAAAATTGAGAGCATGTTGTTTCCCCTTTTCAAAAACATGTTTTAAAAAATAAAACAAAAAACAAAAAAAAAAATATTTAGTGTTTCATTTTTAATAAGTTTTTTTAAAAATCAGAAAATTTTTCTTAAAAATTTTTTAAAAAAGTTTTAATTGTTTTTTTATTTTCGCATTTATTTGGAAAAATTGAGAATTATTTTGTTCCTTGCTCAATAGCTTGTCCATTTAAGCACTTGAATTCTCATCGAAGTTTCCCCTCAAGGTCTCAATATATTTACGCTAAATTTTTGGGTCCAGATCCACCCTTAATGAGCCAGATCCATTAATTTGGAAATATGAATAATTCCTAATTAATATATTAATTAAGTGATTAATTAATTGATCATATGAGAAAAATTTGAATCGTTGACTTAGTCACGAATCAGCTGAATATATGATGAAATTAGAAAATTTGAATTATTCCTCATATTAATAATTAATTAATTAAGTGTTTAATTAATTACATAAAGGATGGATTGCTGACTTAGTTGGGAGTTCGATAAATATCTAAAAAGGTATTTAAATAAATAAATTAATTAAATAGTAGAATTTAATTTATATCATTTAAATAATCCATCATCATTTATAAGATGAATATATATATATATTTATTTAGATTCTTAATTGACTTATATTAGTCAAATTAAATGAAAGGTTGAAAAAATCTCTCAACTAATGGTGGTAGTGGACATTTTGACTTCCCAAAATTTCCCTAACTCACTCCTATAAATAGAAGGTCATTCCATCAGTTTTTCTCACCCCAGCCATTGAATTTTCTGACTACTCACTTCTCTTTCTATATTCTTTCTTGTGCGGTGCTCTGTTGTGCCACCTCGTTTGGGCTCTAGATTTTTTAGCGGTCCAAATTAGTTTAAATTTTTGTGTGGGTTTTGGAGGATCAACTAATGAAGCTTCGAAGGTTTGACCCAGATCCGAATATGGATTAGTTTGGTACATTTCTTCCTGTATTTAAATTTTCCTAACATCGGTATTAAAGTCACGTTGATCTTGAGGTTGTGTTTACATGTTTTATGAAAAGCATGATTGTTTTATTCCCTACGCATATATGATTTAATATTAATGAGCATGTTGTGGTTAAAATAATTAATCATATATGTTTATATAAGTCATGACTCTTTGGATTTTCCTTATTGCATTGTTTAGTTTAATTTGAGATTTCAAACATGTTTATATATACGTATGAGTAATGAAAGTCCCTAAAAGGCGAAAAGTTTGTCTAAGTTGCATTTTGAAGCTCAAAACTGTTGACCATATATGCTTAAAAATGTGTCTTTGAAAATGAGCCTTTTTGTACAATCCAAGAGTACAGATGTGTACTACTCGAAGAGATGGTTTCAACGACACCAAGAACGTGTCAAACGGAGATCCAATGGAGGAGATATTGTGGAATGAAGTTGGCGGGTCGTAATGGACCCACCAGAGCTCCAACCACGGCAAACCTTGCCCGACTGGAGATTAAGATGACCCATATAATATCCATATTTTTCTGTAATTGAAACTTAGGGCTAAATGAATAGCTATAGATAAATTTAGGGTCCAGAGAGTGAAATGAAAGGGTAAAAAGGTTAAGTTGGAAAAGTAGTAAAGTAAGGACCAAAGTGTTATTTTAGAATTGAGTACTAAAGTGCCACTTCGAAATTTGAGGACCAAATTGCCATTTTGAAATTCAAGGGTATTTTGGTAAATTTTGAAAAGTCATAGGTTATTTTGATTAAAGTTTGACTAAAATAATAGAAAATTTCTCAAGGCACAAAAAGATAGAGGAAAATTCACTAATTAGTAATTGATGTATGTTTCAGGTTAAAATGATAAAAATAACCTTTAAGGAAATTTTATACGTTATTTAATATTTGTCTAATTAATTAATTTTTAGCTAAATATAATTATTTAAAATATGTAGAATCTTCATATATCTGATTTCAAAGTAAGGAAGGATAGGTTGAAAATTGTAGAAACATATAAAATTGTTGCTTAGAGGAAATCCGAAATAGTTTGCTCTATGAAAGGAAATGACTCGATAAATCCCGAATTAGGGTTTTATTTTAAAAATTAATTAATGACCCTTCTGGAAGTACAACGAAGAAAAAAAATCATGAAAGTATCATGAATTTTGAGAATTTTTTATAACTCTAAACTCGTCAAGTGATCAGGGAACTCCCAAAAAGTACTTCCAGCCCGATAAAGTAACTTTATGGATAGTTAAAGTAGCTTTATTTACATAAAGCAAATTGTTGCGCCTCTGATAATGCCGCTTGTCTTCTCCTTACTCAAAGAATAAAAGTAGATAATATATTATGATTATGTGGTAGGATATATCGAAGTAAAGTTATTCTATCAGTATAGTGGGACCCACAACATAAGATGACAAAAACCCTATGACATCACAAGCATGACATCATATGGACATATGTCATGATTATACTCTTGATGCATATGATTTGTCTATTTGGAAGATGATTTAAATCAAGGGCTAAAATCAAACCAACACCTCTTGCAAATATGTAAGAATTCAAGGACCATTTAGCAAATTGGAGGTCTATAAATACTCCCGGCCAAGGGTGTTTCAAGAAGGGAAACTCTTAAAAAATTAATTCTAGAGAGAGAAAAGGAGAGATAAAGTGAAGAAGAGAAGGAATTTTAAGAGGTAGGTGCCATAATTCACCTCTATGCTTGATTTGTAACTTCTTGGTAGTTGGATTGTGTTGGTTTGATGTTGTTTTGGAATTTTGGATTTCAAACTCTAAGAGATGCCTCTGGCCGAACATGAATCTGCATGTGGATGAATGATTTTATGTTGAATAATGATAGGAAATTGGTCTATAAATGATATTAAGCATGTGTGTAGTGATAGAAGTTGGAAAATCACATCATTGGAATTTTCTTTGTACATTTCGGCCAGCTGGAATTTTTGTGGAAGCAATGAATTTTTGATAATTTTGATGCTTTCAATGGATTTAGAAGGCAAAATTGTGCATGGTAGAAATGAGAAAATAATTTTGGAAGCATTGGAATAAATTTTGGCAAAATTAAAAAGTTAGAAGCTCTAAGTGTCAATATTAAGTTTTATGCCTTAAATGGTGTTCTAATGAATTGGTAGTGATAGATTATTGATGCCAAATGCACCATGAAATGTGTAAGAGTGTTAAGGTGCAATGAAAGTTGTCAAGTAGAAAAAGGAAGCTACTTAAGCAAGTGGAAAGAACACAGTAATCAAGGTACCAACTTCTCTAACTTATGCATTTACTTTGCAATTGATTGTCATTTATGTTGTTTTGCCATGATTGATGCTTTGTAAATGTAAATCCTTGCTTATGCATGGTTGTAGCTATGCAAAAATGTGATGTGCCTTGGCCATGTGCAATGAATGCTTATGTGATGAAGTAAGGTTTTGTTAATGATTTCATGGCATGTGAATGTTGCATATTGACAATTATGCATGTTAATATCTTAGTTAGAGTTATTTGACATTGGGATTTCTTTGAAATCTCATTCTTTTCAATGAACAACTTTAAGCCAAATTCAAAGGGAAAAGGAAAGGAGGTGCAAGATTAAGAGGATGGCTTCCAAACTTTGTAAAAAAAAGTGTACATGTTGAAGCATGTTACCTTATGTTTGTATGTTAACTTTTGTATCAATGTATGCTAAACTTCTGCTATGACTAGTATATGAGATGTGTTGTACCTAAGTGCCAAATATGTTAGTGAATAATGCCATGATATGGAATGCATGGAAATAAAAGAAAGGAGCATGCTAAAGTCAAGAAAAAGATCCAATATCCTTTATTAAAGGCTTAAATTGAGCTAATGACAAGACAGAGCAAACCAAGTCCAAATGACTTGAAACTTTTCAAAAATTACTTCACATTATAAGCTTTAAAAGGAGCTAACATTTGCTAAATATTGATGTGTATGTAGAAAGTTATCATTCTCCAAAGTTAAAGGAAAAATCTCAAAAATTGAAAATTGACTAAATGAATATTGAAAACCAATAAACTGTATTAATTAGTCAAGAAATTGGTTAAATGGATATTTTTCCCTGTAAGGAATTGAATAACCTTTATTCTGATACTTGAACCATTTGGTTTAGATTTTTATAGAATTAATTATAAATTTTTAAAGTTAGCCAAAATTTTCAAGTTACTGAGTGAATAGTAACTCAGGTGAGCAATTTTGGATGTCAATTGGTTGACTAATTCTAATTTATGTAATGGTCTCAAGTGGTTTAGTTAAGGTCTCTAATGAAGAATAAGAAGTAATAAGTGAGGTGTTACAACCCCAAATGACATTGTTCTAATGGAGAACAAAAATGTAAAGTGAGTAGTGATTTATAATGTGCTCATGATGCTATGGATGATGGTGGTGGTGATGATGAAATGTTTTAATTTCTTCTTGAGCTTTTGCAATTCTTGGAGGTAATAAACTTATGGGAGGTGTTGTCAAAATTTGTAGAAAATTAGAAAACATGATTTGAGGCTAAATGAAGGTTAAGAAAGTGAGTAATAGTGGAGGTATTTAGTTGTTGAATGAATGGAATGTTGAAAAGTCATTTTGCATCCTCTCTTGATGCATTTCTTCATGGTCCAAACCCAATTTGCATCGCACATATCACTACTATAGAGTATAGTTTTTACTACTGAAATTCGTGTCCTTTTTTAAAAAAGGGAGTAAAAAAAGAAGGTGGTCGCTTTAGGTGCCCTATATCTAAGATAGGGTGTAAAAGGGTGCCTTTAGGTGCCCTATATCAGGATAAAGTCACAATTTAGGCGCCCTATCCTGATATAGGGCGCCTAAAGGCACCCTTTTACACCCTATCTTAGATATAGGGCGCCTAAAAAGCCCTCCCGCCACAAAATTTGAAATGGTTTCACTCTGCCCAAGAATCTCCTTCTTTTAAGAGACGACCCTCGTTCAGTTCTTTCTCACTCTCTCAGCTCTCACTCTCTATTCGTGCTCAAATCCCGCACCATTTTATTCACACCCCTTCTTTCACCGTGCTACAGTTACGAGACAAGAGGTGGGATGTACGGTCGTTAGCAGAAGAGGACGCAGTTGAAGAAGAGAAAGAAATGGGGTTCGCTTCCTTTTGCCTCCGTCTTCATCCTATCTTCTTGGCAGAGTTATGTTTTATTTATTTGCATTCATTTTGTTTCCATGTCTCACTAAATATTAGTTTGGCTTTCCTAATTTCTCATAGCATCATTGCACAAGGTCAAGGCAAACATCATCTATTGGCATAACTACAAACCATGCACATTCACAAGTAAGTATTTACCTATCATATGGCTACAACCATAACTCAAACATAGCAATACAACATGCACAACAATCAAATGCAATGTAAATGTAAGAGTTTAAGGCTTTGCTACCTTAAAGCTTAAACTTTCCAAGTGACTTTTAAATGGTGTCCTCTCTTGAATTTCAGAGCTCTTCTTGACACTTTAATCCTACATACGTCATAGTGTATATGTCATCAATACTAAGCCATTATTAGTGCATTGTAACCTTTAACAATTCTTAAATCCCAATCTTAACTATTAATTTCCGACTTTGCCAATTGTGATTCTAATGCTTCCAAAATTGTGTTCTTATCTCTACCCTACACAATTTTTCCTTTTGAATCCATTGGAAGTATCAAAATGCACAAAGTTAAACTCCTTCCCCCCTTAACCTCAGCTAGCCAAATGGTATACAAAAATTAGAGAAAATGAGATTTTGCTACATTTCTTTCTATACACATGCATAATCTCATCCTAGACCAATTCCCTACCATTACACAACATGAAAACATTCATATCCATGCCTTATCAAATTCATCTAGCACCTAGGGAAAGGGTTTTATGGTATAAATCCATGACAAGCTTAAATCAACTCAAACTAACTACCAACATGTTGCAAAGCATGCAAAGGTTGAATTAAGACAATTGTTACTTAAGATTCTTACTCTTTCTCATTTTCTCTCATTATGTCTCTTCAAGACCACTCTTGAAACTCATCAACCATCACCATAAAGAGAAAACTAAACCATTAGAAAGGAAGAATAAAGCTTATAGATGGATTTTTATGAAAGAATCATGATCAAAACAAATTCTTACCTTTGATTCTTGCTTGATTTTTCCTTTCTTCTTCCTCCCTTTGCTCCACACATTATATCTCTCTCTCTCTGGTGGAGATTATGGTTGAAAGGTTTGGAAGGAAGGTTGATGTTAAGATTCATATGGTGCATTGTTGAATGGACTACTTCTTGACCAAGTGCACACCCTTTTTAACCAGATACTAAAGTTTTAAGAACATCTAATTCATGTTGTATGGTTTCAAAGTTCTAACCCATATT
Organism: Vachellia pachyceras; assembly: GCA_025593235.1. Lineage (NCBI taxonomy): Eukaryota > Viridiplantae > Streptophyta > Magnoliopsida > Fabales > Fabaceae > Vachellia > Vachellia pachyceras. The sequence continues at coordinate 7,894 of JANTPZ010031184.1, forward strand.
ACCTACAAAAGAGTGAGAATTTGAGAGTAGATCTTGATAAACCAAACCATAAGAGTCCAATACAATCAATTCTCAGTGATGTTTAGTGAGTTTAAGGTGTATGAAGTGATATACACACTCAAAGTATATGGAAAAAGAAAATCAAAGTTATGCAAAAAGGAACAAGTACACTTAGAAGGAATTTTGATGAAAAATACACTTAGGTTGTGACTTGGGATGTCTAGGTTGCAACTTGAAGTGTACTGAAAGCAATCCTAGAATTGGAGGTTGAAGTCGCGACATAGACAATTTCAGGTTGAGAGTTTAGGCACCACTTTCTCTCTAAGGGTTCTTGGGGTTGAAATTGATCTCTTGAAATAAGCTAAATCAGACGAAAATAAAATGATTAAATAGAGGACAAAAGCTAGAGGGTTGAAGAATAGGGAGATTTTGTACCAAAATTGGACCTTGACCTCAGGTTCTAGCTTGATTACACTTTACCTCTTCCTTTTTCTTCTACCATGCGTGCTCCTTCCTTTCCTTCTCTTTTTTGTGTTTGTCACGTATGAAATGACCTCCTCAATCTCTTTTATAACTCTCTCATGGCTTACTCCAGCTCTCTATACCCTTTTAATGACATTTATTACCTCTAAGCCCCTTAATTTAATCATTTACTTTTCTCCCTTAAAATCATTACTTGGAGGCTAAGTCAATTCACTTGACCAATACAACACCATAGAAAATTCCCATAATTCAAGGGTACTTCTCATATTTTTCTCCACCTCAAACTCTTTCTGGAAATAACTTTGCGAGAATTCTATGTATTTTCCCTTTTTCTAGAATATGCTATACTTTTTTTTTATCCGGGCAACTGGCTTTGAACTTATGCTTGAAATCATTTTTTAGAAATTTGTATAATCCTCAAGCTATTTTCCCCATTTTTACAGAAATTATCTGGGGCATATAAGAATTTTAAATAATTATATTTGGATGAAAATTCCTTCATAAGCCAAATATTCATTAATTATTGAAAATTCATTTTGAGGTTATTCCTACTTGTTCAACCTTAGTCTTGCCTCAAATATACATCAAGGAATTATTGTGCACATTTATGTGCCTTGGGTAATTTCTTGACATTTCGATCAAAATTACTAAAATGACCAACCTTTACCCTTTAGTCGCTCGTTTAGCCTTTTATTTCTGATATTGAAACTACGGATGTTATAGTTTCTGTGCTTGGATATCCCTTAGGGGAATCAAACTAATAAATGGTACTCTCCACAGGACAAAGGGTGACAAGTGTCCAATGATCACTTCATGATATAAACCACAGCTTTAGTTATAAAATATTCAATTCAATAATTAATAAAAAATTGAGTAGCTACTTACTCTTTTACAAGGGGTCTTAGGTAGCATTTGAGATTGTTGTGAAATATTGTATTGATGATGTAAGATTTTCTTTTCCTCAACTTTACTTCAATCTTCTATAAGAGCTTGGGACCCATAAAGCCAAACTTGTATTGGATCCTGGCATCTTTAACTTTGCGATTCATTAGCTTGTAGTAGAAATGTGGCAAAAATCAATGAGTATAAATAAAATATTAAAATGAAATCAGTTTGTTGCTTACAGAATCACAAGTCTGAGGAAGGATGATTCTAGCTTCTCAAACCATAGAAACCCCACAATGTCCCTCATAACGGCAGAAAATCATATTATATACCCTCGACAACCTTGTGTGGCATCTTGAATGAGAATTTATTATAAAGATGGATGAAAAGATCTCGAAGCTTAGAAAAAGCAAGGTATGTTTGTAACATAGAGCGTATCAATATAAATCACCTACTCACAAATCACCAAGTAATTACTTTTTAGAGTATGCACATACCTTCCTAATGGCTAGTGAATTTTGACTACACAAGCTTATTAGCAGTGCCAAAAATTTCTACAAGACTTTTGGGTAAAGCAATGAAAGTCCCTATTACTTGACTTACATTGCTGACCTCCTTAGTAGGGAATGACATTGTTGTATCTGATTGACCTTCCCAAAGGAGTAATATACTTTACTAGGTCCCTTAGTGGAGTGCTACATCTCAACACTACAGAACTAAGGGATCCCTCCAAAGTCTACTTTAACGCAAAAATGGGTGGCTACAAATTAATTAAGGGCCTAGAGAGTAAAGGAAAATGAAAGGAAGGGCATATGTGGAATGAGAAATAAAAAGAAAGGTCACAATTGTCATTTTAGAAAATAGAAAAAGTAAGGATAAAATAGTCATTTTAGAAAAAGATCAAGGGCAATTTGGTAATTTTGACCGGATATCAGAAAATTGTTTTAAAAATTTAGAAATAAAGGAAATAATTCCCTGAGCAATATTTGAGGTAGAATAGAAGTCAAAAGGATAGAAATGACATCAAAATTAATTTTTGGTAATTAATTAATATTTGGATGATTGGTTTATATAAATTTATAAAATTGTTTCGAAGAGAAAATTAGAAACAATTTGTCAGAATGAAAGGAAAGGACCTCAAAATCCGAAAATTAGTTTTTCTTTTGAAAATTAATGAAAGACATTTTGAGAAAAAATAAGGGGTTTTTCGATGAATTTTGAGAATTTTTAATGAGAAAATTGAGAAAAGAAAAATCATGGGAGTATCAGATGAATTTTGAGAATTTTTAATGGCTTTGAACTAATCAAGTAATCATGGGTTTTCCAAAAAGTATTTTTGGTGCCATAAAGTAACTTTATGGTAACTCTAGTTTTTGTGAAGTAAGTTGTGGGGGCCATATTGTGCCATTTGTTCTAGTCTTATTTCAAGAGCAAAAGGTGGAGAGAAATATCATAAACAAGTGATAAAATATTTCAGTATAAAATTACTTTATCAGTCATAGTGGGTTCCACATCATTTAACATATGTTCTTCATCTTTTACTAAGCCATTTGCACTCCATTTTCTGCCCATTTGAGTCGACCAACCTGCAAGAGAGAGAGAGAGAGGAATGGCATGAAGGACAACAAGAAGAAGAGGAGATTGAAACCAAAAATCAAGGTAAAATCATGTTCCAACCATGTAATCTTCAATATTATTTGATTTCTAGCACTCCTCGATCTTCAATCCAATTGGTTTATTTTTGCTGAAAAATGGTGATTTTGGTAGCTGTAAAGTTTAGGTTTTAGAGATAGGAAATGAAGAGGAGTGGGATTTAGATCAAATAGTTGTTAGAAAATAGCTCTATGTATGATTTGGAACCTATTGGTGATTGGTTTGCTGGATTTTGATATTTGCATGAATTTTTTGAACCCTAAACCCTAGAGGAGGTATTGGTTGAATTTTCTCTTGCATGGGGAGGAATGATTTTGTGTTAAATAATGCATGAAAAATGGTTTGGAAGTAAGATTATGCATGTACATGGAAAGAAAAATTGAAAAATCATGTTGCCCTTATTTTCCATGTGTTTCGGTTAGCTGGAGAATTTGCAGAAGGAATGTGTTTTTGATTCTTCTAATTGATTTAGAGTGAAAAAGTTTGTAAGGTAGAAGTGAAAAAAAAGTTTGGAAGCAATATGATTGAAATTGGCAAAGTTAAGGGTTTTGAGGATTTTATTGTATTATAATGCATTCTTGATGGTTATCTATTAATGCCAAATGCATTATAATGATGTGTATGAGTTATAAGTTCCAAGAGAAAATTTTTAGGGCAAGAATACATCAACCAAGTTCAACTAAAGTTGAGCATCTATGGTAGCAAAATCTACTATCTCTTACATTAATATTGTCATTGGTTATTATTTATGTTTGATGCCATGTTGTATTCCTATTATGTGCTATGTGAACATGTGATGCCTTTATTAAACATGTCATGGTTATGTGTAAAGTGATTAAAAGTGTTAGAAAAGTATGTTCATGCATGGGTAGCTAATAGATTAATAATGATCATGCATATTATTACTGTATGTGATAGTATTTTGCTATGGAAATTTCAATGAAATATTAGTCTCCAATAATAAAATTCTTTAGGCCAAAGATCAACCAAAGGCAACGGCAAGATGGTGGATGCATAAAGATACCTATATGCTTTCAGGATGCAAGGGACACTTACTCATGTCTTGTTATGTGATGTTATGTGGATTTTGGGATTATTGTTTGCTAGACCTCTACAACCTTAGACCTATGAATAATGCTTTGTAATTTTGTAGAGTATACTAAGTAATTATGTTGTGGAGAATCATGCATGAAATGGTAGAGTTTAAGCATGTTAAAATGGTAAAAAGGGGGTCTAACACCATTAACAATTACCATAGTTGAGATAAGGGTAAAACAGATCAATTAGTGTCTGTTGATACCTTGTTTTGATGATAACAAAAACCTCAAAAAGGTTGCAGGATTTGAAATCTAGCTTAATGTTTTTGAAACTATGTTGAATATGTCAGAAGAGTTTTGAAACTCGAGTCTCAGCTTTTACAAACTCAAGTTCTGTAACTGTCTTTCAAAACTGGATATTGAAACAGGAAGTTTTGGAACTGTGATCAAGTTCAAAACTCGAGTCTAAAATTTTCAAAACTTGAGGTTCCATAACGTGCAGCTTAAAACTGGAAGTCAAAACTTGAGGTTTCAACTTCAAGTTTTCTCATCACATTATAGAACTCAGTTCCAATTTCACATAACTCGAGTTCCACAGAACTTGTAGTGCAAACTTGATGTTTTAGATTCAAGTTTCACAGAACTTGAGTTTCAGGATTTCAGAACTCAAGTTCCATTTCACAAAACTGGAATTGAAAACTGGAAGTTTTGACTTAGAGTTTTACAGAACTCGAGTCCTGCTGTTTTTCAAACTCGAGTTCATGCCTTGCAAAATTCCAACAGTTCAAAAACTTGATGTTCAAACTCGAGTCCTCACTGGAAGTTTTTCAGAACTCGAGTTCCTGATATTCTGAACTCAAGTCTCGAGGACCTTTTCAGATAAACAGTTTTTTCACACCTTTTAGAACTCGAGTCCTTGTTTCTTCAACTTCAAGTTTCAAAACTGCAACTCAAATCTTGATATCAAAACCTCAAGTTTCAAATAAAAGTTTTCAAACTGTCCTTCAGAACTTTCATTGAAAACTCGAGTCCCAAATGAAAGTTTCTCAAAACTCTAGTTCTGTTTATGAGAACTAGAAGTTTCACTACCGAGCTTTCAAACTCAATGTTTCAGAACTTGAGTCATAAGATATTAAGAACTCGAGTTCTCTATTCTATATTCTCTGACACAGCTTCTGACACATCTACACCTGTTGTTTATGAAAGCTTTCCTATTTCGTGCTTAGATATTTTGTATGTTACCTACCCTAATAAATGCTCCCCAGCTATTTCATTAAATAGTTTAGGTCGTCCGAGGAATGAAGCTGAGCATTAATGGCTCCCGTTGTCAGCAGTTGAACCATAACATTTATGAAGCATTAATGATAGTCAACAAAAGAGCCATAATTTTCTTGATAAATCGTTGGACGTAGGTCAGGTGGACCAAACCAGAATAAATTGCTCATGTTTAATCTTCTCTCTGCCTTTCTCGATGACATTGTTTAATTTTTGTGATTTTGTTTTAATTTTTAAAAGTGACCAATTCACCCCCTCTTGGTCAAATCCTACACTAACAGCTTCCAAATTTCATGAAATTTTTCAATTAAATAGTATACTCAAGCTTTCAAAAGAGCCATAATTTGTTAAATTTGGATGTGTATACAAAAAGTTATGGTTTTCCAACTCTTGGGGAAAAATCTAGAAAAATGACCAAATGAACTGTATATTTTCACAGATTTTTTTTTGTTATTAATTGAGCGTGAATTTCGTAAAAGAGTATTTTTCTCTGTAGAGATTAAGTGAGCTTTAAGTTGAAACTTGAACCACTTGATTTCAATTTTTTTAGATTTTTAAAGTTGGCCAAAATTCTAGGATTACCAATTGAATATTAACTGAGAAGAATTTAAAAAATGTGTATTGGTCTACTAATTCTAGAATTTGCCAAGCACTCAAGTTGTTTAGTAATAGTCTCTAAAGGCCATAAAGAGTAAGAGAAAGCAGTGTTACACATAACATGATATGAATTATAATAGACTGGTTGACCAAGTCCACATAGTTTGTGGCAATGCAAGCCAACTGTCTGTTAAAGAAGTTAGTGTTGGATATGAAAGTTATAGTTGGACTGTAAGGAGTGCCAAAAAGCATTAAGTACGATAGAGATCCATGTTGTTTTTCAATATTTTGATATCTCTTTAAGCATAATTGAACACTACCTAATGTTTTATGATAGCCTATCATCCACAGATGGATGAGTAGTTTCAAAAGACAATTCAGGCAGAAGAAGATATGTTAAGAGCATATGTTTTAAAGTTTCATGAAACATTGGGATGTATATTCACCATTAGCTAAATTGGCATATAGCAACATCTATCATTCAAGTATATAGATAGCACCATGTGAGGCTCTATATAGAGGAAAGTGCAAGTTCCCATATATTGTATGGAACTCAAAGAGAGAAGCCTATACACACAAGTGAAAGTAGGTTAGACTACGCGAAAATCCATATGATAAAGAAGAAGTTGTAGGAAGCATAAAGTTGGCAAAGACATATGCTAACAAGAGAAGATGACCATTAAAATTCAAAGTTAGAGGTCATGTGTTCCTTGAAATATCTCCAACTACAAGTATTGGTCAGTCAAAGAAAGTCAAGAGACTCAATCTAAATAAATGGGACTGTTTCAAGTTCTCTTTGAGATCGGACATGTAAAATAATGTTTAGACTCATACCCAAATTTAAGTTAAATATATGACATCCTCCATGTTTCCCCAATAAAGTGGTATTATTTAAACCTAGTGTAAGGTAAATTGTCAGGAGAAATGACCATATCGGATTGTGAACAGAAAGCTAAAGCAACTTAGAAACTAGAACATTTCGATGGTCAAAGTGGTATAGAAAGGATTATCTTTAGAAGAAACCACTTAGGAAATAAAAGAAGAATTGAAAGAAAAGTATTCAAAGTTATCTGAATAAGATATATTAAATTTCACGAATGTAATTTATTTTAAAGAGGGAGAAATGTAAGATATGTATTGTCTACAATAGGAACTAAAGGCTAAATGAGTAATGGAAGGTTAGTTAACGTCCAGAGAAGCAAAAGAAATCACAAAGAAGGATAAATGCTCATTTTGAGAATGTAGAAAAAGTTAGGGCAAAATGGGCATTTTGGCAATTTTGACCCGATATAAGAAAATGACCCTAGAAACCGTGAAATGGATGAACAATTCTGTGAGAAATATTTGAGGCAAAATGGAGGGAAAAAGACATAAATAACCTTAGAATAAATTTTTTGAAATTATTTAATATTGGACTGACTAAGGGATTTTCAATTAAATATAATATTAAAACTATCTAGAGGCCTTAGATATCAAGTTAAGAAGTGGGAAAAAATAGCTTACAGATTATAGAAATTTATAAAGTTGGTTCGAGGTTAAAGATAGGAACGGTTTGCTAGAATGGAGAGGAAAGAGAAGAAACCCCCGAATTAGGGTTTTCAAAAGAAATTCCAAAAAGGGCATTTTTGGAATGAGAATTAAGTTGGGAAAAATCATGGAATGATCTAATGAATAATGAGAATTTTTAAGGACCTTTCACTGGCCAAGTGATCAGGTAATTCTTGAAAAGCATTTCCAGTAGAATGTACTCGGATAAAGAAACCCTAAAGCAACTAGAGTTTTGTAAAGTGAATTGTACGGTTTATGGTGAAGTCACTTGTGATCTTCTTACTTAAAGATGAAAAGTAAAGAAGATATTATAATAAAGTGGTAGAATATATTAGTACAAAGTTATTTTGTTAGATGAAAGTGGGCCCCACACTATTATAACATGAGGTCTTATTTGTTTTAAGTGATTCAAGACCTACCCCATATTTTCGGTCAAGCACTCCAAAATAGAGAGAGGCTGTTGGTTTCATGGAGGAAGAAGGAAGAGAATGATTCAAGCCAAAATCCAAGGTAAAATTGTGTTTATGCCTTGAAATCTTCCATAGAATCAAGTTATAGGCCTATTTTCCTTTTAATCAGTCTATTTTCTTTTCTAATGGTGTTATTGAAGAGAAGAAGAGGGTCTAGAGGGTGCTTGAGAGAGAAAGTGAAGAGGAGGAGAAATTGGAAGAAGTATCAAAATCCAACGCTATGCTTTATTTTAAGCTTGTTGATGGTTGGATTGTGTTGTTTGATGCATGTATGAAATTTTGGCCATGAAACCCTATGAAGGGAGGTGCTGCACAAATTGGGACTGCACATAAATGATTGATTTTGTGTTAAATAATGATTGGAAAGTGGTTCAAAAGTAAGATTATATATGTGTATGGATAGAGAAGTTGAAAAATCCATTTTCCCAATTTCTATGCATTGTCTCAGCATGCAGGGGATCATAAGGAAGGAGTATGATTTTGATGTTTTTGATTATTCCAATGGATTTAAAATAAAATTGGTGTAGGGTAGAAGTAAGAAAACATGTTTGGAAGCAATAGGATTGGAAATTACAAAGTTAGGGATAAAAGACCCTAAGTTGTTCAAGAGAGGTTTTGTGAATTGTAATGTCCTATAATTCATTGTCAATGGATAGTTATTGATGCCAAATGCATTATGGTAATATGCAAGAGTTGTGAATTGCAAGGAGAGATTGCAAAGTGCAAGAAACCAAGGAAAAGTTCAAGTGGAAAGAAAGAGTATACAAGGTAGCAAAGTCTCTAACTTGTACATTTACATTGTCATAGATTGTGATTTATGTTGCTGCCATAATAATGCTATGTTATGTGATGTATGAACATATAAATCCTTACTTGATGATGATGAGCCTTGCAAAATTCAAGTTTATGATGTGATATGTTAGTAAGGTATGCTCAAATTCATGGCTTGATTTATGTTGCATAATGATAATCATGCATGTTGATGTACTTGTTAGTGATTATGCTATTAAGATTCTAAAATCTCATTCTCTTCCAAAAGGATAACCTTCTAGGTCAAAGCTCAAGTAAAGGCAAAGCAAGGGGGGAGACATAAGGTGAGAGAAATTGACCTCAAATTGCCATGGATTGCATGAATATGATGTGCAAAGTTGTAAATATTGTTATATGCCATGTTATGGATTTATGTATGGTAAACCTCTACTTTGCCAAACATGATAAGAAAGCCATATGCATATGTGAAGAATTCTTAATAGTTATGAACTTATGATATATGCATAGAAGAGGAAAAGAATTGTATGCTAAAAATGGTAAAAAGGGTCTAACACCCTTAATCAAGAATTTCATGAAAATTTTCAGATAAGTATTACGAATTCCAAGCTTTAAAATGAACCGTAGTTTACCTAAATTGGATGTGCGTGTAGAAGTTATGAATTTCCAAAATTAAGGGAAAAATATGAAAAATTAAAAAATGACCAAATGAATAGTACATGTTCACAAATTTTTCTGTATTGATTGAGCAAGGCAATGAACATATAAGGATTTTTGTCCCTATAGGAAATTGAATATGTTTCAATTAGAGATTTGAATCACTTAATTTCAATTTTTTTAAGAATTAGTTATGAATTTTTAAATATAACAAAAAACTTCAAGTTATCAAGTGAATAGTAACCCAAAAGAAATTTTTGAAATTTCACTTGGTTGGCTAATCTTATGTCATTGAAGGAATTCAAGTGGTCCAATATTGGTATTAATACATGATGTAGTAAGCTAATGGAGGTCTTACAATTTACACTACAAAAATAAGCTTATATTTTGAACATGAGAGAGTGAATGAGAAAGACAAAGGAGATTGGGATTTTACATTTAGAATCAAGATAAAAAAAATTTGCCTATGTCTTACATTTAAAGCTATCTAGAAGGAGTATCAAAGTTTTAAATTCACATATCCTTACAATATGTCAAACATTTAATTACTTTAGCACATTTAATCCGGCCACAATTTTCTTCTGTAATAGTTTCAATTTTATGACATAAAGTCAACTATGGATGCCCTCATAAATTCTAATGGTTTTATGACACCGCTCATAAATGATTGTAATTACTGCTTCAGATGTGAAATAGCTCTATATAAGTGATAACTCTAAAGACACAAGTGCTCAACAAAAACTTGTCTCCTCCAACATATCAATGTCAAGGGAAGAAATGAAACTTGAGTGCATGACTGATAACTGGAAATGAAGAGGCATTCAAGAAAAGCCAAGGAAATATCATGAAAAAGGTAAGCAAACTTAGCATTCTTTGTGGTATTGAGGTTGGTGCAATCATTTTTAGTCATCCCTTTTATCATCAACCAAATGTTTGGCCAGACCATGAACGTATCCAACAAGTGATTGAGAGGTTTCAAGGTAGCCTGATCTTAGAGAGAACCTTGACTAGAGAGGGAACAACTGAGAAGAGTATTGATGAAAGGAAAGAATTCATGATCAGACAACGAAGAGAGAATCGTGCGGAAGAGATTTCTCAAAGTATGATCCTTCATATGGTAGGGAAAACATTGCCTAGCCTCACAAAGTAGCGTGATACAAAAAGATGGTAGTTAAGAAGAGTTTGAATGACATTAACTACATGGTTGGAGAATCAGATGAAGACACAAATCCTAAAGTAGGGTCATTGCCGCCTGACGCACTTCTACCATGCAGCACAAATCTAAAACAGATGGTGTTAACATTGGTAGCATTTTTTCTTTAGAAAAAGAAAAGGAATTATTATGAAAAAAGTACACCGGGTACTTGAAAACCGCTATTAATGTTGGTGCCAAAATTTTAAATTTTCATTGTATGGTAGTAGTGCGTGAGGTAGCAGTGACTCTTCTCTATGATATACTTCTGTCATGTTCGCCCACCATCTAGTTAATGCTCTTCAAACTCTGGTCAACTACCATCTTCATATCAAGCCACTTTGTTAGGTTGGGCTTTGTTTTCCCTACTATACAAAGGATCATAATTCTGCAAATCTCTTCTACACGATTCTCTCTGCCATCTAATTATAAATTCTTTCCCTTTATTAATCCTTTACTAGATTCTTACTTCTCAAGTCAAGGTCCTCTCCAAGATAGGCCTAGCTTGACACCTCTCAATCACTTGTTGAACACCTTAATGGTTTGGCCAAACCTCTGGTTGACGAAAAGCGATGCCACTGAAAATGATTGCGTTAGTATCATCTCCGTAAACAATGCTAAGATCGCATGCACTTTTCATGATATTGTCTCTCTTTTTCTTGAATAATGTTTCTCCTTTAAAGTCATCAGTGATTTACTCATAATTCATCACTTATCTTTGTTAGATATGATTATTTTTTATGATGTTAAATATCCAGGAAAATAACCAGTATTGGGCTCAAAGAATGGCCTTCACATGCTGCTATGGAGCCGTTTATTGGTGACAAACAACTCATCAATGAGCTCCATGCGCCGATGGCTATTTGGTTTAGCATTGCAGGTGGGATCGCACTGGACCATACATGCCATGTGGGACTTCTCTTCTTTGTATTTTTTATTCTAATCGGGCTGGGTTACCATAATCAAACCATCCAAAACCAACCAGCAATCCCTGATCAAAATGTAGCGTTTCATTAATCGTTTTTAAATACTTTAAAATGCACCATTTGAGAGGTGAAGGAAGAGATTTCATTTTTGACAATATGGAGCCATCTAAATACCACAATTTGACCTATTCAAAGCAGCGGATTGAGTCCGTTTCGAGAACTTATTTCCTTTATTTTTTTTGGTATAAACCATCCGGTATTCTAGGTTCATTGCTCGCCTTAGACTAATCCGGACCCCCCGCGAGGAGACCTTACGGTGGTAGCGAGGTACCGATGGGACAATTATTTCCTTTATAGATCACCGTCTTATATCAATTTTTTTTGCGTTGTTGGTGTCAACTTGTTCTTTTTTTAAGATCTACACAATGGCACCAATTTTGAGGCCTAAAATTGAAGTTTTCGGATGATCCAATAACAAAGACCAAACTTTTGTTGTGTCAGTTATGCTCATAAATATGCCAAACTGGCTTTTCTTTTGCTTTTTTGGTTCAAATAGAGAATATTTTTTGTGTTTTTATACTGCGTAAACATTATATATCATGGAAAAAATAAACTAAAACATCAATGAATAGTATATGTTTATACTAATACATGACACAAAACTGATGAAACAATCCATATTTGTAGTGAAAATTTAAAAATATATATTTTCTACTCATATAGACTTCATAGAACATTAATATCACAGGTCACCACGTAGAGATATATAGATGAGTTCTAATTTTGTTTTTCTTTGCTATTCCACATGTCTTTTGTAATATCCACAATTTTATGCTAGCTGAATAAAGGCTAATTCGACGATTAAGATGATGAGTTAGAGACGAGAAGTAGAGAGCTCAAAAAGAAAGAAAGATTAAGGGCCGGAAGTTGAAAAGTTCGACTTGGCCTGAGGCACGGAGTTCCGTGTGAATTCCAAAATTAAGTATATTTGCCCTAGAGCAATGTGAGGATGGGAAACCTTATAGAAAGGGACCCATATGTCATTTAATAAAAGGCCAA
>JANTPZ010031185.1:0-12329 GCA_025593235.1 Vachellia pachyceras
AAGTTTTTCCATCTGAAACTTTGACTTAATCAAGCTGTTCATTCCATGAAACAGATTAATACTGATTTCCACTGCTGCCAATTCATGCACAGTTGTGCGTGGGAACTGAGCCTGTGAAGTGTATTCTTCGGTCCAGATTGTCACTAGTAGCTTCCTGTATGTGTCCATATGTAATTTGATAAATTGAAGTGCTGGAAACTCAACCAAGGGAGGTTATATAACCATTCATATTGTAATTGATTCAGAATTGAGCGAGGGAGAGAGATGACAACTCAGGCAAGTTACTTCCATGTCCTAAGCTGATATTCTTGTCTTCTGCTATCTAATATAACTGTACCATGCATGTTATCGTACTACTTTTATTTCTTTCTTGAAACCCATTAGCGTAATTAATTAGCGTCTTGTAACATTTCTAAAGGCTGTACACTTCATATTATTTTCTCATTCTTCTATCAGGCTGGCCATACTAGGTTTTATGTTTCTGCATTTTGCATATGCTGAATCACTTGGTTATTATGATGCAAAATTTGAAGTTATCATATTCCCTTTCGCATATCCTTGTCACTAAGGGCCTATTTGGTATACAGCAAAGGGTATTAAACTTTAAAGGATGGGAACTAAAAAAGGAATTCGCCTTGATGAATTGGAATATCTGCATAGTCGTCTTATTTGAAATGACTGTATAGTATAGTATAATCAAATAGGGCCTATATTCCAGAGAATATCATAACACTGTAAACTGTAAAAAGAATTGGGTTTAAGGGAGATTACAGAACTTAAAAGAAGAGTAGAGATAGGTGTGACTGGAATGTACCATGGATTGTTGACTGCGCAGAACCATTAGCATCTGGAACAGCTATTGGATGAAAAATTCTAGATTGTTTGACTAAGAGCTATTGTTATTCCCTTGTTTTGATTTTTCGTTGTTACTTCAATTAGTGGTAACTTTATGTAGAAACATGAATGTTTTTTAATTGCTAGATGATTCAGTTGCCTATTCTTGTAAGATGGGGACAAATTTTTTGACAGCACTACGTTGTAGCTAATTAGAGTGCATAAATATCATAATTCCTCTTGTTCAACTGCAAATTTATTCAGTTTAAAACATGTAAAACTAGTTATTAGCTATTAGGTTCAAATCAATTCTTAGGATGAAGCACAATGAGAGACCTTGTTAGGACATAAGATGCATTAGATAAGGATTAGCATTCACAGTGGTCCCCCTCTTCCCTCTGTACAGCTCATGTAATATTCCCTACGAATATTCCTTTAAGGTTCTCTTGGATAGGTCCTCATGTACTATATATATACAGTGTATTCATACAGCAATAAATGAGCAGCCGTTACTTTCGATATTGGAGCAAATCCTTTCTTGGTATCAGAGCTCAAAATGTCGTCTTCCTCTACTGAGATGTCCCAATCAACTGCCTCCTTATGTGGGGTCAATCTGCCATCAGCAAAGGCTACCCCCTATTTCACTCTTCCAGCCAAACTTCGAATATTAAACTGGACAGAGCAAACTTTTTAGTTTGGGAGTCTGTGGTGCGTCCTCTAATAAAAGGCAATCGGATGGAATCTCATATCATCGGCGTTGACGTTACTCCAACCACGTACATCCCTAGAGATGCAGGGGTTATCTCAAACCCAACCTATGAAGAATGGTTCTCCACCGACCGTATGCTAGTTGGATGGCTTCGCAACACTATGTCTCAAGACGTCTGAGCTCAGTTGCTCCATTGCCGGACTTCTCGGGATCTATAGCTTAGAGCCAGAGACCTCACCAGTGCTTCCACAAAGGCTCGTATCATGGTTCACAAGTCCGACCTCCACTCTACTTGGAAAAACAATATGAAGATGGAGGAATACCTTGGCAAAATGAAGCATACCTCAGATCATTTAGCACTTGCCGGTGCATCTATCTCCACTGACGAGCTGATTATGCACATGCTCAATGGGTTAGATGCAGACTACAATGCAATCGCGGTCAAGCTTATTGATAAGCATAATCTTACCTGGATTGAAGCTCAAGCCTTTTTGTTATCCTTTGAGAGCCGACTTGAGCAGCTTCAACAGTTTCTTCTCTGTCCATTCAACCCTCAATCAACTTCGCTCAGTGTAAATCTCATGAAGCTCGTCCTCGTCGAGCACCTGAGACTAGTCATAACCCCTAGCGTGGGAGCAGAGGATCCAAAGGATACCGTGCGCATAGCCGCAGGGGTGGCTATAGCAGCGGCATCCACTCCACTTATGGTAATTTTTCTGGTGGCCGGCCCTATTGTACCTATTGTGATAGATATGGTCATGTTTTTGCTCAATGTTATCAGCGATCTGACCATTCGTTCAAGTCCCCTTCCGTTTTTCACCGTGACCATGGTGGCTCCCCTCCTCAAGCATTTTATGCTGGGCCTCACACTGTTACTGATCCCGCCTGGTATATGGACAGCGGGGCAAATTATCACATTACTCCTAATATAGATCATCTGCATCAAGTGTCATCAGCAGGTAAATCATTTCTCTCCACTTGCATAGGTGAACGGGTTCGAGTTCATGGAATAGGGCCTAAGTATCTGTCTCAATCTAATCTTCATCTAAACAATGTGCTTCTTGTGCCTTCTGCTGCTAAAATTTTGTTGAGTGTCAACTGATTAGTTGAGGACAACTTAGTTGATATCTGCTTTTCTGACAATGGCTGTGTTGTGAAGGACAAGGTGAATGGTTCAACTGTCATGGAAGGGAAGGTAGGGCAAGGCACAGGATGCATAACAACAGACTCCCTGAAGCTTGTGTCGCCTCTACTGCTGCTAAGTTTGATTCAATCAATGTTAATGACAATACTTTTCTTCAATGACATCATAAATTAGGCCATCCCAATAATCGTGTGCTGAAACAAGTGTTGAAAAGTTGCAATGAACAGGTTGTCTATAATGAAAATTTGGTTTGCGAGTCCTGTCAATTGGGAAAATCCAAATATTTACCTTTTCCATCATCAATGTCTCAAGCTAATGCACCTTTAGAGCTCATACATACAGACATCTAGGGTCCTTCACCCATCTAATGAAGTGGTGGACACAGATTCAATATTCATTTCATTGATGATTTTAGTCGCTACATGTGGTTTTATCGTTTAAAGCATACGAGTGAAGCAATCCATGCTTTCAACATGTTTCACTCTTAAATTGAAAATTAATTCAATATTAAGATCAAAATGATTCAATGTGATAATGGTACTAAGTACAAACCTTTTATCTCTGTGACCCAAACTGCTAGTATCATTATACTTGGCCCTACACACGTCAGCACAGAATTATCAAATAAAATAAAAACTAAGCTAAATGTAATATAGTAGCACTAACTTAGTGGAGCCTATATTTAATTCTTAAGTAATTTAATGCAAATAACAAATTAACTAAGAATTATCAAATTGATTTTTCCAATTAATTAAACTAAATGAATGCATTTAAATTTGATAAAATGGATGTCCTAGGTGATTGAATCTACTAACCTTCCTTGTCCAACTTAATATTAAGTTCTTCTTTTAACTAAGTAAAAGGACTAACAAGAAACCTTAATAATCAATATTCCTAACTTTTTAATTTAATCTAAACCTAGACTCAATTAATCAATTAGAAATATCTTAGGACTTAGCTCATGTTAGATTTATAAAAGATCCTCTTTACCTTCAATTAATTCCTAGAAACCTAGTAAATCAATTGATCTCAAGAGAATAAAAGAAAGCAATTGAATAACAAAAGTAGTGCTATAGTTCAATTACAATCTAAACTACCAATCTAACACAAGTATCACAATCTGGATTACATCAATCGATCATGATCATCTTCCATATATATAAATCATAGACTCTAGCCACCTAGAATTACAATATACACATATAAAGATTGGAAAGTGAAATTAAAATAAAAGAACTCCCCTAATTGCTCAAGAACTCAGGTTAGCTTCATCATCACCGTTGGACAACAAATCTAACCGCTCATGGATGGAATATTGAGTCCACCGAGATCTGAAACTTTGTGGACCATTGCACCTAGATGAAAGGAAGAGAAAGATAATGGATTAAGATAAAGGATAGCTCTCCCTTTCCTCGGCATCCTTAATGGATGAATAATAAGGAATTGTGGCCGCTTGGAATGGATTAATCAGTGCTTGTGGCCATGGCTTGCCATGCATGAAGAAAGATTTCGTCTGGAATTGATATATATTGAAAACCTAAAAGAAATAATAATATTAATAATATAATATAATAAATGGAAAAATGAAATAAAATAATATAAAATAAATGGATTTGAGTGTGGTCCTTGATTTGAATTTTAAATCCAGAATCTTAGATTCTCTAATTTAAACTCAGAATCATAGATTTATTAATTTGAATTCAGAATCTTTTAAAATTATATTGATAAGTATATTTAATTTGAATTTATCTTTTGATTTTAGTTTTCTCTAAAAATACCCTTAATCGGCCTTAATTTCATATAATAATCATTAATCATAATTAATGCAATTAAACTCAATAAAAGCTTAATAATAGCACTAAAATCCCTTAAATGCTACAACTTCACTTAATAAAATATGATTATTTCAATGGTAGAGCTGAACAAAAACATCGCCATATAGTGGAAATGGGTCTCACTCTTCTAGCTTAAGCTCACATGCCCCTCACATTCTGGGTAGATGCTTTCCAAGTTGCTGTTTACCTCATCACACATCGGTGCTAAATGGCTTTACTCCTCTATTTCGTCTATTCAAGGTTGAGCCCAAGTACAAGGAACTCAAACAATTTGGATGCGCTTGCTATCCGTGTCTCAAGCCATATAATACTCACAAGTTTTAATTTTATAGTAAAAAATGTGTATACCTTGGGCCAGCTCCTCAACATAAGGGATATAAATGCTTGAGTCCTACAAGTCGAATATATATCTCCTTGCCATGTGTTTGATGCCTCTGTTTTTCCTTTTGTAACAGGATTCCTAAAACGACGAGGCCCATCCTCAGCTGACCCTTAAGTCTCTGTTCCACTAATTATCTCCAGTGAGCAATACGGAGTAAGCAACATTGAAAATCACACTTCCTCATCATCTCCAGTCAACACACGAATTGCAAGTGTTGCCGCTAGTCTGGTAGTGGGCCAAGACTCAAGTTCATCTTTCTCACGGGCTCCAACCGACACCACCTGTGCTGTTGATAATAGTCATGAACTGGGCTCACACAGTGGATCTAGCCCAACATCTACTCCATCTGCTTTACCTTGGACCGAACCTGCTGTGACACAGCCTATATCTACTAATCAACATCCTATGGTCACACGATCTAAGGCAGGTGTGTTTAAGCCTTGTTACCCATTTGTTAGTCTGCTTAATTCTGAAGATCACATATCTCTTCATCAACACTTTGAACCAAAGACCACCAGGGAAACTCTATCCTCGCCATATTGGAGATAGGCAATGGTCGCTGAGTTCATGGCTCTTCAAAGGAATCATACCTGGGTTTTAGTCCCTAGAAGTCAAGCTCACACCGTGGTTGATTGCAAATGGGTGTTCAAGAACACATTTAAAGCAGACGGGTCTATACTAAAGCCAAAAGCGCGCCTTGTAGCAAAGGGTTTTCAACAATCTCGTGGCTTGGACTATGTGGTTTTTAGAATGCTAGGAGTGATATTTCACTATTCTACTTATGTACCAGAAAGCTTGCTGTAATCATCTTAATCTATGTGGATGATATACTAGTAACAGGAAATGATTCAAATTACATATATAGATTTATGCACAAGTTGAATAGTCTGTTTTCTCTCAAAAATATTGGTCCAGTATACTACTTCCTTGGCCTGGAGATACATCGCAACTCTTCTGGCTTTTATCTCAATCAAGGGAAATATACTTTGGATTTACTACAAAAGTTTGACATGCTTGATTGTGCTCCTACATCTACACCAATGGTGGTTGATCGTCACTTCTCAGCCTCAGATGGAGAGCTCATGTCAGACTCATCTCTTTACAGGCGTGCAATTGGATCCCTCCAATACTTGACGACTACACGGTCAGACATCGCTACTCTGTAAACAAGCTGAGTCAATTCTTGAGCAACCCAACTAATGTTCATTTTCAAGGGGTTAAGAGGATTCTTTGTTATCTAAAAGGAACATATCATTATGGTTTACATCTTCAACCCTTTCACAAACTCAAGCTAATAGCATTCACCGATGCTGATTGGGCTGCTGATCAGGACGATAGAAAGTCCATGGCTGGCTGTTGTGTTTATTTGGGAAATACATTGATTGCTTGGTTTTCTAGGAAGCAAAAGATAGTCTCCAGGTCAAGCACAAAGTCTGAATACCGAGCAGCAACAGATGGGGCTGCTGAAATCAAATCCTTGCTATCTGAACTTGGCCTCATGATCTGTCAACCTTCAATTATATGGTGTGACAACATAAGTGCTAAAGCTCTTGTAGCCAATCTAGTTCAACATACAAGGAGTAAGCACATTGAGATTGACATCCACTTTGTTCGTGATTTGGTTCTCAATCGCTTCATTGATGTTCGGTATATTCCTTCCTACCTTCAACCAGCAAACTGTTTCACCAAGGCGTTTCATCTGTTTTAGGAACAAACTCAGGCTGTGTATTACACCCTCTTGTTTGAGGGGGGTGTTGGGACATAATATGTATAAGGATTAGCGTTCACAGTGGTCCCCCTCTTCCCTTTGTACTGCTCATGTAATATTCCCTACGAATTTTCCTTTAGGGTTCTCTTGGATAGGTCCTCATGTACTATATATACAGTGTATTCATACAGCAATAAATGACCATCCGCTACTTTCTATATCAGAGCAAATCTTTTCTCCTAAAGTCCAATATGGGAAACAGCTGATAATCTGATGTTAAGCCTGCTTTCTGGAATAGTGGCTTCCATTCTTCCTCGGATCTCTCTTTTCTTTGGACTCAGGAATCAAAATTATGCTTTATAGGAGCTTCGTTTACATCAGTTAATGTTTCTCTCACTTTTCATTAACAGTGTCTATGATGATCACTTTTCCTCCCTTGTCTTTTCCTGAGATAGCCTCTTTGGCCTTTTTTAGTATCTTTATGCAATCATCTTCCCCCCAGTCGTGCGAAACCCACTGTAAAGTTGAAAAACAAACAATTACTTAATATGCCAAGTATCATGTTTGAATATAACAGTGTGCAATTTCTAATTTCTAAGTTGAAAATCTTCTTGATTATATTAAGCATTAACTACTAACTTAATAGTCAAAATATTCTTGTGCTAAATCAAAGTTGAGATTGAATTCCTCTAATTCTTCATGTAAATTCTGGGTAGAACCAGAGAGAGGAACAAACTGTGCGTAAGATCCTGAGTCAGCCCCATAGGCTTTAGCTTCTCATTTTCTCACTGATTTCATGACAAATTTATTAAAAGAAAGTTTAAAAATGCAATCTTAAAAGCCTTTGCGGTGAATAATTAGAGATGATGATAATATAAACTTGGCGTATGGAGTACAATAGCCATCCTAAAAGTTATAGATCCTAAGTCTCACTTATGTTGGTTTCACCTTTTCCTATCGTTTTCTTACTATATTCTTGTTACTACGGTGCTCCATGTTCCGGAAACCTAGAGACTTGGCGAGTATGATGAGCCAAGACTAGACATCAGTAGATTTTACACTCAAGTTCATTGGAACTTGGTTCTGGTAGATCTCAAGTGTATATAACTAAACGATGCGCAGAGCTTCTACTCATCATAAGGTTCTGGGTTTTCAGAACATGGAGCATCTTGGCTTCACACATTTTAATGAGTTAGCTTTCTGTACTTCCCTCACCGCTGGTGTGCTGCTAGTAGACTAATTCTTCATATTGCCAATAGGGATCTTATCATTAGTCTTGATCTTGATCTTTGTGCGCATTTTGTTGCTCAAATGCAGGTTCACCTACTTGGTATGAAGACATGTAAGCATGGTTTCCCTGGATGTATGAACTCATGTGCATGCACGCCTTGGAGGAGACAAGATGGGAGTTGTTAATGCGCTCCAGATACATTCAATCCACCTTTTCCTATATCGATCAGCTTCAAGCTATGTACATTGATCTTTGCGTGAACTTCAACCTCTTCTCATTCATAATCGTCAGACGTCTTCTTATATTCAAGTGTCTGCTTGCGGTCCTGCTGCTTCGCCCTGCAACTTGTGCAATGGAGCCGTTTGTGGTGGTCGTTTTCATCATTGAGGATTACATTCTCATGGTTCTGGCTTTGCAGACGTATGTGATGGTTTTATAGCTCTGGGGTTCAGCGAACCTTGTGCCAAGACGATTCGCATGGGTGACACATGATCTCTCCATCATTTTACAACCATGAAATGAGCAGTGTTCCGCTTTTAGTGTTGGTTCTGAGGCTGCTCATCCTGTTTTTCTGTTTTTTGGTTGTTTTATGCTGTTGTATTTTAGTTCTGCGGGGCGTTCTTTAATGTTGTTTTGGCCTTTTATTTTGTGGAGGGAGCCCGAACATTGGCATTTAATGGTCTCTGTACCATCCCTTCTGTCTAGTAGAGTTGTTGCTCTTCGAGTTTCTCTCCTCTGCGTGGTCTGGTCTGCAGGGGAAGAGCGCAGGGTGAAGAGGAGGTAGAAGGATGTCATGGTAAAAGGAAAGCCATTCGCTGGGATAATAACTAAAAAATAGATGGAATGCATTTGGATACTATTAAAATTATTAGTTAGCAAAATATTGTGTCATATTTAACAATTGCTTTTGTTAATTATTGTATCATAATTGTAATTTGTATATTAGAACTCTAAAAAAATTAAATAAAACCGTTTATTCAAAGGGCTTTACTCCCAGAGGCGTTAAGATTAGGTGAAATATCACCTCGTTACAATATAGTTTAATTATAATTATATTACATAAATTTTAAAATGTAATGAAAAAGCAAACTCATTTCATTTGGTCTATTATTACAATCGGAAACATCATATATATCAATTGGAGAAATGCTTGGGGTTTGGGTCAAGCACTGTGCATTTCAACTTGGGAAATGCTTCACAGATTATCTTGGCAGTAGGTCCCAGATCAACAATGGACCTCAAGCCCTTAGAAGACAGATTCCAAGTCACTCATGTCTTTTGTTAAGAGGTAAATTGGGTTATGGGCTCACTAGGGTTAAGATATGTTTTTAGATTTAAAAAAAACTCTTCCAGAGGTACTTAACGATCGTGCATCAATATGAGCGAGATTTGAACTCATAACTTTATATTTGTGAGCCAACCCTTTTACCAACTATATCATCCTTTGTTGGCAAATCACTTATTGTCACTTTCATGAAGACAGTATCACAAGTTGTTGGTTCCTGTCAGCCATAAAAGCCTGCCCCAAACTCGTGCTCTGTGTTTTCCTTCCCACTGAACCATTGGAGTTAAACAATGCTCTGTGCCATTCACAAGAAGCTGTGATGCAGAAGTGAGATCAGATTAGTGTTTTTTAAGCCATGATGTCCATTTTAATTCTGGCGAACTTTGAAATTTAACTCGCCCAAACTTTTCACTATAAAAAACTTGAACTACTATTTACTTCAAAAAATACTTTACTATTTCTTTGTCTGAAATTATCCAAATTTGCAGCTTTCTAGAGGTCAGATGCTAATGTGGTTAGAAATATTGGGAAAGATGACACACCAAAGAAACCTCCCTTAGTCCAAATTAACGTTGGGGTAATGGGATTGCTAGTTGTTACCCATTGATAGCGTCATAAAATCTGTGTCATTATTCCCAAGTTTGTCCTTCTATATTTTTTTTTATTTTTAACCTTTTTTTAAAAAATATGGGTTGCCAAAAATGGAATCACGAATAAGAGAGACATTTTGTAAATTATTCCTAATGTACAGAAAATCTCAGTTAAACATTATTGCTATGTTACTGACATGTTAGGGAGGAGGGTGCTTGAAGCTAGAGTTTATCAATGGATTAGGTGAAGATGGTAACGCTCTGGAAATTTGGGGATATATCTCTTGTTGTTGCTTACAGATATCATCAACACTTTGAATCAAGTAGAGTGGCATATTTGTGATTAGCTTGAAGTAATAAAAGACTATGTACATCGGTTATAATACTAACTGACATGAGAAAAAATTAAAAAAAGTATCTACGTCGATTATAATTGTTGACTGACATAGTAACTTGTTTGAAATGGGGAAAAAGAAAACGAAGAAACTATTTTACTCGAGTAACCGAAGTAGATATTAGATTTACATTCATGTCGCGACATGAATTTTGGATAAACTATTCCACTGGTATTTATTACACTCCATGAATTGACTTGAAAAGTCTTGTCTGACTAACGCAGAAAGTCCTGCTTGCAGTTTTGAGTCTTCCCAAATGGTTATAGCTATGCATGATATATATATATATATATATTGTAATATATTTTAACAGATTTACCCTACTAGTTAGCTTTTTAATTCATTCTGATTCATTCATCAGCAATAACGTAGTTACTTTTTTTTTTCCCACTCAACTCGGTAATGACTTCATGTGGACATGAATGCTTCATTAATAGCTAGATGATTCAGCTGCTGTTATAATAAGATGGGGGACCTTTCTCTGTATATCACTATGTTATATGTATGTGTGTGTGTGTAGCTCATTGAAATTGCAAAAGCATTCATAGCTCTACTTGTTCTAATACAAATTTATCTATGAGGAAATTACTTAAGGTTTCAAAAAAGGGGATTTAATTAATTAGGAAGAAGTTCTGAGAAGTATAAATCTGTTGTTTTTTATCGAGATGGAATTTGTCATTGCATGTTCCTCACTTGTCATTGGACTTTTGGGTAATTAAGTTCCTTATTTAAAACTTGGTAGTAATTTTCTCTTTATTTTATTCAGTTTAAAGCATGTAAAACTAGTAATTATAGATTCCAAGCAGCAAAAATCTAAGGGTGAAGCACAATGAGAGACCTAAAGCCAAATATAGGAAATATCTTGTAATATGTGAAGCCAGCTTTCAGAAAGAGTTGCTTCCATTCTTCCTCAGATCTTTCTTTTTGAATTGAACTCAGCAGACAAGATTATGTTGAATAAGAGCTTTGTTTCTAGCATTTCATGATCGCCTTCCTCTTCATTTAACATTATCTATGATGATCAATTTTCCTCCTTTTCTTTAATATTATATTTTCTTTTACGTACTTTTTAAGAATTTATTTTTCTTGTAAATAGTATTTTATTGATGTTAGAGTTATGGGATTGTTAGCTGTTACAGGTTTATGATACCACAAATTCTACGTCATCGGCTTCATAACTCATGGAATTTTAACGGAAGGGGTCATGTGAAGAATTAAGCATGAAAATTCAAAAAATTTATTTAAACGTGTTATTTAATATCTAAAAAGAAAAATATAAAGCAAAAACTAAAATATTGAAACATATGGCCACTTCAAACTAATTCAAGTATTACGGATATACAGTAATAAAGGGTTCAAACTCGTGCAATATACAAAATCTATCGAAATATACAACTATAAATAATATATATTGTAAAATGCCATGATTAGAAGGGATTGTACTGTCACTTTATTGGAAGTATTAGCTATCAATATCATACTTGATTATTCCTTTCTTTGTTTTTTTGGCCAAATTTCTCCAAAATTCATGAATTAGTGTGAGTTCTTTTGTAATCATTATTTGCGATTAATGCATAGATCCTCACTCTAGTCTATAGAAAAATTAAAAGCATAAAGCTATAGATGATTTGTAAATAATAAGTCAAGGTTGGATGTGATATCATATAAGACTTAGCTGTTGCCTAAAACATTAGCTGTCACGCTAACCTGCTTTTTCCCTTTAAGAAAATGAAAAAAAAAGAAGTGACCGTTACGGTAACAGATATTTCTATGTTTTCTTATGTTATAATTTATATTAATTAATAAGATAGAAAGAAACAAATTATGGATGTTGAATTTAGAAGGGATCTTAATCTATTATCTACATTTGACAACCGCACAAAGCTAGCAAAATGAATATGATGGAAATGTATGTGAGCTTTGCCGCTGGGAAATTTTGTTTAACTGTCATGGTTTACACTTTCTGTTCAACTAAACAAATTAAAATAAAATTCAAAACGTTTGTTGTGGATACACTCCATTCTTCTTCGTCTGCCCGGAGACATTTAAAGAGAGAGAAACCTTTACGATTTCTTATATATATATATATATATATATATTGAGAGACGTAAGAATCAAGTGAATTTGATTTAGTTTAGGCATTGAAGTCCTGTACACATGCTACAAAACTTCTTTTATGCGATGCTCACATACTGCTACTAATATATAACGTATAA
>JANTPZ010031186.1:0-16831 GCA_025593235.1 Vachellia pachyceras
ATCTCCTCCTCCTCTTCCTCCTCCTCTTCCTCTTCTCTTCTTTTTCTTCTTATCCTCCTGCTGCTGCTGCTGTTGTTTTAGCCCAAAATAATAGCTGGAATGTTAAGATGTTCTATCAATATTGGTTTGTATGGTTGTTCGTATAAGAAGAAAGTAACATTTAAATCCCACTTGCAAATATTTGAGAGCATCTGCAACCTTGAAATAGATGCATTAAAAGATTGCTGTCATCATTCCTGTTTTTTTTCTTGTCTTGTGGTTTGTATTAATCTCTTTTAATTGAAATATGTTTTTATGCTTTAATTAGCTTTGTATGCTGAGTTATTCTTTTTTCCCCACCCCTTTAATATGCTTCCTTAGGTTTGATATAATTATGTCACAATCTTGGGTTGAATAATTCACTAAATATATGGTACGTTTCACAAAGAAATTGAAATTATAGTGAGATAACGCAAATTGCCATGATCTATTTAATTTAAAACAAAAACAAAAAAAGCAATGCTTGTCAGAAACTAAATTAGTCTCTCTATTCTTCCGTGCTTATGTAATCAAGCTTTTATGGGTTGTAGAAGGATGTATATGAACCTGAACATGAATGATAAGGCCCCATTTGCATCTTCAATATGCATCCTGCTATCATAGGGTTTTAATGTGACAAGTTGAAGTCCAAATGTTCTTTTAATCCTTTTGACTCTTTCGTTCCTTAGTGTTTTGTATGGATAGACTTTTGGAAAATTAGTAAAAAATAGCTTCTGAAAACAATGAATTTCTACCCGCAAATGATGGTTTTCAAAACGACAATTATAAGAGTTAAAAACTATTTAGGATCTTGGACTACTTTTTGACTAGTTTGCTTTTGAAATCAATATTTAAGCCAAAACCATGATTTTAAAAGTTAATCCAGTTACATAAAGTAGATTTCTAGTTATTGGACCTTTAATGCTTTAGTTGTTCTTGAATGACATGTGTATCATCCAACTTGACGATAGTAGATAACATGTAGGAGGACTTGCATATGCCAATTTTGGGTGCCTTACTGGATGCTAGGCGCTGACCATACCATGCTCATATGATTATTCTAGTCTTATGATGGCCACAATGTGATATATTTATCTCAGTAAGGACCTATTTGTTTAAGCTTGTTTAATAAAAGAGAAATTCAGTTATTTTGATTACCTGTAATTAGTTTCAAAGGCACTTTCAAAAGTGTCTTTTATAATTGTTATCAAACATTAATTTTAATTTTCATAAAATACCAAAAATACTAAAATCACTTTTTCTTACAAAATTTGGAAAACGCTTATTTTTCAAAAACTTAAACAAATAGCAAATACTATATATTTGCAAAAAAAAAAAATCTTGTGTATATAGGCGGCCATGCTTCCATTTTTGCCAATTTGTCATTAATTCTCTCACTAATAAACTCACTCAACTCTCCAAAATTCTTCAGATCTATATGAATATGGCTAAAATTCGTGTGTCTAGCGAACCTTCTGATGTGTACGTATATACTCACTCCAGTTTTAATTATGAGTATTACTTTAAAAAAGAAATTAAATTATAAATTAAATCTTATATTCAACATGAGAAACACTCAAATTTCACCTACCACGGGATTAAATCCATAGGAAGGATTGGTACTTGATGAATTAATATTTAAATTTAAATTTTTATTAAAAGATATATTTATATTTAATGTTTGATAATGTTTTAAATAAAATTGTTTCCGGTAAATAACGTAGCGTGCTTTAGAAAAAATTTAGAGTTCAGTTAAAAGGAAATTTTGAAAATAAACAACTAGCAGTTTCGAACCGCCGGAAAACCGGTTTCCAATTTTTATAGTGAGAATTGGGTACGAGTTACGATACAAACGGAACCATACGGAACTTTGAAGCTTTCCGTCATTCGTAAAAAGCTTCTCTCTCTCTCTCTCTCTCTCTCTCACACACACACACACACACACACTAGGACCTTCTCACAAAGAAGCTATCCTCCTCCTCATTGCTTTCTTCTTCTGTCTTAATTTCTATCTTCAGACGGTCACAATAACTCTGTAAGTTTCTGCTTCTCAAGCATAAATATATATATATGCACTATTTCTGATTCCTTTTAGATTTCCTTTGACGATGATTGTAGTTGCTTCACAGATTTGTTGTGTGGTTAATTTTAATTGATCTGGAAGGCGAAGCAGTGAAGAAGAAGAAACCCTAGCAAGATGAGCAATGGGCAGAGGGAAGATTGAGATTAAGAGGATTGACAATTCAACTAACAGGCAAATCACTTTGTCTAATAGATGGCCTGGTTTGCTCAAGAAAGCAAGAGAGCTTGCGATCCCCTGTGACGTACAAGTTGGGGTTATTGTGTTCTCCAGCACCGGCAAGCTCTACGAATATGGAAGCTCCAGGTTCCTCTTCTTAATCCCCACCTTAATTTCTTATTATTGTTATCTGCTAATTCTTTTTTTTTCCCTTAATTCTTTTATATCTGAAGCATATTTTCTGTGCTTCTCCTTGCATCTGTAGATAATATGCCTCTAGACTAGACGCCCTTCCTCGTCCTCCTCCTCTTATTTCAGCCCAAAAAAAATATCTTGAATGTGAAGATATTCTGTCAATATTGATCTGTTTGGTTGTTGCTATCAGAAGATATTAACATTTTAAAAAAAAAGATAATCCCACTTCCAAATATTCGAGAGCATCTGGAAACTTGAAATAGATGCATTAAAAGATTGTTGTCATCATCCCTGTATTTTTTCTTTGTCTTGTAGTTTGTATGAATCTCTTTCAATTGAAATATGTTGTATGCTTCAATTAGCTTTGTATGCTGAGTTATTCTTTTTTTCCCACCCCTTTATTATGCTTCCTTAGGTTTGATATAATTATGTCACAATTTTTGGTTGAATATTTCACTAAATATATGGCACGTTTCACAAAGAAATTGAAATTATAGAGAGATAACGCAAATTGGCACAATCTATTTAATTTAAAACACAAAAAAAAAAGCCATGCTTGTCAGAAACTAAATTAGTCTCTCTATTCTTCCATGCTTATGTGATCAAACTTTTACAGGTTGTAGAAGGATGTATATGAACCTGAACATGAATGATTAAGGCCCCATTTGCATCTTCAATATGCATCTTGCCATCATGGGTTTTAATGTGACAAGTTGAAATCCAAATGTTCTTTTGATCCTCTTGACTCTTTCGCTCCTTACTTAGTGTTCAGTATGGATTGACTTTTGAAAAATAGCTTCTGAAAAAAAAAAGTGATTTTGGAGAATAACTTTTGAAAAAGTAGGAAAAAATAGCTTTTGAAGAGCAATGACTTAAGCCACCCAAACCTGCAAACTATGGTTTTCTTGGGCAAATAGATTGTGGAGAAAAAAGAGTGTTTGGGTGGCTTAACCAAAGCAATAGTTACAAGAATCAAAAGCTATTTAGGATTTTGGACCACCGTTTGACTACTCTGCTTTCGAAATCAAGATTTAAGCCAAAGCCATGATTTTAAAAGTTGATCCAATTACACACAGTAGACTTCTAGTGTATCATCCAACTTGATAGATACCATGCAGGAGGACTTGGATATGTCAATTTTGGATGCCTTACTGGATGCTAGGCGGTGACCATGCTCATATGATCATCTGGTCTCATGATGGCCACAATGTGATATATTTATCCCAGTAAGGACCTATTTGTTTAACCTTATTTAATGAAAGAGAAATTCAGTTATTTTGATTACCTCTAATTAGTTTCAAAGGCACTTTCAAAATTGTCTTTTTATAATCGTTATCAAACATTAATAAATTTTAATTTTCATAAAATACTAAAATCACTTTTTCTTACAAAATTTGGAAAACTCTTATTTTTCAAAAACTTAAACAAATAGCAAATAATATATATTTGCAAAAAAAATCTTGTGTATATAGGCGGCCATGCTTCCATTTATGCCAATTTTTCATTAATGCTCTCACTAATAAACTCACTCAACTCTCCATAATTCTTCAGATCTATATGAATATGGCTAAAATTCTTGTGTCTAGCGAACCTTCTGATGTGTATGTATATACTCACTCCAGTTTTAATTATAAGTTTTACTTTAAAAAAGAAATTAAATTATAAATTAAATCTTATATTAAAGATCAAATGGAGTATTAAGTTAGTGGTACTTTGTTTGGTGATTGCTAAATGGTAATGTAGGATATTGTGACATCATGTCCATGAGGAAAAAATATTCTGCTACTGGATTCATAAGTGGATATTTCTTTGTTTGATTAATTTGACATAAATTTGATTTTCATATTATTGATTGAATTCTCTTGTTATATATGGCAGCATGAAGACAATTATTGAGCGCTACAATAAACAAAAAGATCAGGAACAAATCCACTCATGAATCCAGCTGCAGAAGCCAAGGTGCGAGATACTCTTAAGGTTTCTTCATTAAAGTCATGCCTAGTTACTAAAAACTCATAAATCATATATATAACCATGTACATAACCCTCATTTTTATTACTTCCTTCAATCGTACATATAAAATTACAAATTTTTTAGGCGAATTGATCACATTTAAAAGATACATTTAAAGTTGTATGAAAAGTTTAACAAACTTTTTTTTCCTTATTTTCCCCCTATTATACATGTTATACCATGTTATTAATTATCTCACACCCTCCTCTCTTTTTTAATATGTTCTCTCTTTCTCTCTTTCACTCTTTCAATAAATAAGGGTCTGTTTAGAAAATGAAATACATTTGTTATATATTTATTGCATTTAACCAATTTTAATCAGATTTTAACTTATCTAATTCAGTTATTTGTGCGTTACATTTATAGGACTAGAGGGAGTATATATTTGCAGCTGTCAGCACGTTTTATATTCAACTCCATGCAAGATTATACACCACAGAGTGATAAATGGGAGGAGAGGGTTTAGAAGCAAGAAAAACTACAAAAGCTGAAACACTAATGTTATAATATATATATATATAGAGAGAGAGAGAGAGAGTACAAGACTTGGAAACTATAGGCGAGGCACCAAGTCACATACAATATCAAGGAAAGATATGGGATAAGAGACAAAAGCACTGAAGTCTAACACTTTGGACAATCTTAATCATCTAACTATACCTTGATTTTGGTTTTATAGTTATAAGTGATTTATATATAGGAACAAATCAAAGGGCCAAAAGGAAGGCCTTTAATTTAGAAAATACACTGAGAATGCTAAAATCATATATCTGCTTCTATCATTTTTTTAGTACACTACCCAAAGCACAAACCGCTATGCCCTTTGTTATGACCCTTAGCTTTGTCATCCTCCGTTTCTATTTTTGTGGTCTTTTATTTTGCAGTCCCTCCATTCTTAAATATAATTTGGTTTGATGCTTGAAATATTCTACAAATTTTTTTCTTTCCAAAAATACCCTAATAAAGCCATGAAATGGAGTCAGTAGAGTCGCACCTTGGTTAATTTATGATGATTAAATGAAGGAAAAATAAGAAATATGCATTAATTACACACCACTAACTTCCTCCAATTCTATCATACGTGTGTGTATGTGTCTGTGTCTGTGTCTATATTTATATATATCCTTAGCCTCTTCCTTTTACAATTGCATAACTCACCTTGGTTATTCAATACAATATTTATATATGTGGTTGCACATGCTAGTTTTGGTAGAGAGAAGCAACTGTCTTGAGGCAACAACTGCAACAATCGCAGAAATTGCATAGGTACAGAATGTTGATCTTATCATGCAAAATGCAAACGAATATAAAGCACTGCGCAACACACTGGTTTTGAACTCGATCTTTACAATATGTTCTGATTATTTCCAGAATATATTATGAAAATAAATGTAACAACATAATTAGTAAACCAGAGTTGACTCATTTCCTTTTGGATATGCATGTAGGCAATTCATGGGCGAAGAACTTTCTGGATTGGGAATTAACTAATTGAAAAGTTTGGAAAATCAACTGGACATGGGTTTAATAAGTGTCCAGATCAAGAAGGTATATATGATAGATACTTTTAACTCACATCTAAATTTTCACAAGTCACCACTTATATTAAAGGACAAGCATATAAGATAACCTGGACTTGATCATTATTTTGTCTGTGGGATCAAATTTTAAGGGACGAGATTGAAGAGTTAGACCACAAGATATTCAAGGATTTATATTTCTGATATTGTTTTACAAGAAAGGACTTCTAATACCAAATGACTTTTTAACCTAATGGCATGAAATTAAAGCTCCCATGTAAGTGGGAAGTCAAGAATTCAAGTATGCTCTTAGTCTTAGGCTGTTAATGCATAACCTTATTCGAAAAACAAGGATTTCTAACAAATTCTGACTAATTTATTGATATCGATGCTATTGCAAGGACAACAAATTCATTAACAAAATGTCAAACTCCACAAATCACTAGAAGTCATTAGTAAAAAATGCAAAATTACAGGCGAAGGTAAGAAGATGGAAAAAAAAAACATTTGATCGAGTTAGGTCATGTAATGTGCTACTGATGAAAACAAGCTTGCCCTCAATTACACAAGAACAAAAGGAGGCAAGACTGAAAGAGGAAGACATATAATCTATGGGAGCCAGCAATATTTATTTATAATCTAAAGTTTCAAGTTTTCTTGCAAAGTTTTCCTAATAGAGTTGTGTTTGTTTTGTTTCTTTCCTTAAATTTGATAAGGTATTAACAACAGTTGATAATCAATTCACAACTTATTTTATGGTAAATACCTAATTTAGGATTTTGCATTTTCCAAGGTTTTTTTCTCATTTTCCCTAATTTTTTTGCCATCTTGTTGATATTTTATTGATGAAGAGTGAAAACATAAACAATTATGCCAATCAAGAAAAGCTTTTAAATTAATAAATGGGGCATGATGTACACTGCATACCAAAAGGAGCATTTATATTACTACCTATGGTCCTTAATATGATAGTTATATAACTATTTGTTGTGGATTTATTAAAATACTAGTTAGTTACTTGTAATAAATTAGTGTTGACTTATTTAAAATCATATGCATTAAAACTATTCATTGATGGAAAACCCTAAACACGTGCAATCAATAAGGAAGCTTTGGAAAAAAAAGATAAATTTGAGAGATAAAGAGGATTGAGGTGAAGCTTGGAGGTTGACAAATCTATGGTGAGATGGGATGGAGCTTGAAGAAATAGCCAATGATGGAGGTTGAATAAGAAGCTCAGTGACAGTGGGTGAGAAAATTGTCAGATGTGGGGTAGAAGGTTGCTGGTGGTGGGTGTGGAGACTGCCACCGGTGAAAGTAAGTAAAGCAAAGTGAGATGGTTGCCGGAGAAGGTTGCGGGTAGAAGAGGGATGGAATTGCAAAACTAGGCTTTTTATGGAATTACAAAACTAGGCTTTTTATGGAAGTCAATTTTACAGTCTCTTGTAACAAACATGCAATCTAAATCAATTCCATTTCCATTTTTATGACCCCCAATTCCATCATACCAAACAAGTGTAAGTGTTTAATATAATTGCATTGAATTTAAGACCCATGTTTGAATTGATACATACATAATTATGCTAAAATATACTTTTAGTCATTTATGTTTGCGTTAAGTTTCACTTTAATCTTTTAAGTTGAAAAAGTGCCCTTTTAATCCCTCAAACTTAACGCCGTTAGTTTCTTTTAACGGAAATTGCTGACTCATCACTGGATATAGTTATTTTTATTTTAAATCTTTTTTACTTTTACACAATTTAAAATATCAAATTTATTATATTATTAAATTAATATTAAAATGTGAGTATACTTTGGCAATGTTTTATTGCACAGTCATCAATTAAATTTGATGAGTTAGCAATTTCCGTTAAAAGAGACTAACGGCGTAAAGTTTGAGGGACTGAAAGTGTACTTTTTAAACTTCAATGACTAAAATAAAACCTGACATAAACATAAAGGGCTAAAAGTATACTTTAGCCTACATAATTATAATACTCCCTATTATACCTATTTTAGGAAACTTCTAGAAAGTGTTCATATTCCTTTTATAAAAATGCTTAATTTTAACTATTTTTACTTGTACATATGACGATGACAATATATAACAACAATAAAGCCTTACACCACAAGGTGAGGTTAACTATATGGATTACACGATTTTATTGTGCCATATTGTAGATCAAATATATCAATAGATTATTAACTAAAAGATATATCTATGTAATCTCATTTAGTGTGTGTTTCAGTCTTCCGCTACTTCTTTTCATAGGATTCGATCC
This sequence comes from Vachellia pachyceras, assembly GCA_025593235.1. Lineage (NCBI taxonomy): Eukaryota > Viridiplantae > Streptophyta > Magnoliopsida > Fabales > Fabaceae > Vachellia > Vachellia pachyceras. The sequence continues at coordinate 8,269 of JANTPZ010031186.1, forward strand.
TGTTTGATCAACTCTTCTCACTGATATCTTCAATGGCTTATCTGAACATTTTTATATTACTTTAAATGATTTTTTACCATCTTCTCATTAATAGATGTCACTCTAATTCATTCACATTGGTTCATGTCGTAAATGATTTGACAAAGTTATATGTTAACTATCAAGGGATTAACACAACCCTCATTCTTTACTCATGCTTGAAATCAACTATCAAACATAGGTGGCGTTACTGATATATCTGGATTAGTTAAAAATGATTTATATTTAATATCACGAGAGTAGTTGGTGGGATTCTTTCTTACACAAAAATACTATTTACAAGACATCATCAATTAAAATAACCCATTTAAATGATATTCTGTCAACAGAGTCGCGTCAGTGTGAAAGATGGTGTGATTAGGTCATGGGAAAGCTTTTGGCAAAAAGAAAAAAAAAGGCATGGGAAAGCGACAGGCCATCTACTGTAGCTTCGTACAGAATCATTCTTTGCAAAATATGCCTTCTCTAATGAAAAGGATATAAAGCTAATTTTATTTTTAGCATGATAAGCTTGCATAATATTGCCCATAGACACTTTTAACATGCTAAGCTTATTTAGAAAATATCCATAATAACCTAAAAAACACTTTTACGTAAATCAAAATAAAATTTCTCTTGCGTACTTACGTAAAACTCCATAAATTAAATTAAAATATAAGCTAATCCAAATAAAAAAGCAAAAACACAACAAAGATATACACAGGGCAAAATATTAAATTAGGTAGTGTTGTTAGGATGCCCTGAGCGTTGGAGGTAATGTGAGAAGTCTAAAATTTAATTTGAGAAAGTTGATCTTAATAATAAATTTTCTTTTATATCTATTTTAAAGTCATTTTTAATATATTTTACTGAAATCAAGAAAAACTTTAAATACCATTAAACTTGTCTTAAAAGTTAATAATTTCTAAATATTGTTGCTATTTAATTTATGTTATATTCTGTGAGAATAAAATTTTCACATTAGAAAAGAAGGTAAGATTACAAATTTCTATGAAAAATTTAATAACATAACTTTATAAATATAACAAAATATAATATTATATTTATCTTATAAATAAGACTAAGGTATATAATAAAGTAAATGGTCCAATAAATCAAACCATAATTTTTTGACTTAAGGTGTGGCGTTCTCAATTGCTCGGTATCCGTTTGTTCTCTTCATGCTTTCGAGCTTTGTGCCATATTCTTTCCAAGTGTATCAGAGTCAGGATTCGCTCTAGACTTGAGTGAAGAATTGTTTGAAACCCAAAATATAATCAAAGTATATGTACTAGAAATGTAGATAATCAAAATATTAAATTGGGGATTGTTTTAACTATTTCACCCAAGAAAGAAATTGTCTGTTTGTAAATGTGAACGCAAGTGTGAACGCATTGACAAATTATACTATGGACAAGTTATTGTCAGTCTACTTTATCCCAATTAAATTAACAAGGGCACAATACATGGCAAGTTGGCCACAAACTTACAAGATTAATTAATTAACTAGGAAATATAAGCGCTCTCAGTTCCCATCATTCCATGCACGTGTTAACTATCTACAGGATAGATATATTTGAAATAAGATATAATTGATTATTTAGAGATTAAAGTAGTTATTTTTCTGATTCTATTTATAACCATACATGATAGTTATTTATCTAAGTCACTTCCAGCATATTCCACACAAATCGAAGAAAACAGAAAACATTTGTAAACATGAGGTAAGAGGAGTTTTATATCGATTTACATGAATGTGCTTTTTTACAAATAAGCCATCAATCTATCTCCTGCTCCTTCTCCTATTCTCTCAATTGTTTAGTGAGTTCCAGCTCCTTGAACAAGTATACTACCTCCAATCCTTAGTATAATAACTTGTTATTTTCTGGAATAATTAAGAAAGTTAAATTAACTGATATATTTATTATTTTTCTCCAAAATAATTTTTTCTAATTTATAAATTATCATACTACCTCCCGTCCTTATTATAAAAGCCAAATGACTTTTTTTTGAAGAGATTGAATAATCAATTAAACTATTTAATTCACTTGATTGTCCAAAAATACCCTTACATGAAATTTAATTGCAGATTAAATTTTACACTACTGGGCTTTCTTATTGCCTATATTGCCTTTTTTTTTCATCCTTCCTTCACTGCTACAACGGCACTCGGCACCCTGCTGCTTGGCTTAACTTCATTTTTATATCATTTTCTTGCCTAGTTTCTTATCAGAGATAAATTTATATTTTGAATAGTTTAATATAATTTTAAATAATCATTATTAAAATTTAGCAATATGAATGTTTCCTTTTACTGAACCTTTCTTCTTTATGGTTACTTATATAATTTAAATGTAAAGAAGGTAATGATTTTTTCACAACCATCTATTTCGGTTTTGAAGCATGCTCATCTCTTTTTTTCCAATAAACTATTACATCTTTGTGTAAGAATAATTTATATAAATAAAAAATGAGAATTGATATAAATTGTGTATATTATTTGAATCATTGTGGTATCTCATTATATTATAAGGAGTATTGATAAGGGTAGTTTGGGGGAAATGGATAAATGTAAGAGATAAAGTGGATAGTGATAGGATATGAAATAATGGTGTTTTTACCTGAGGAATAATGGCTACTTATGATTTTTATATATTTAGGGTATTTATCATTATTAAAGAATATTTAGGTTTAATGTTAATTAATTGTTATCATTTATCATTAATTTTCATTTGCACTTTTTTCTAAGTTTCCAGAATGTTCTATTATTAATTTCTAGAGTTAGGTTGGGGTATATACATAGTACATCAAATCATTTGCTTTGTACACTTTATGATTTAAATATGATAGAGTTTTCCCCTCATTTAAATTCTTCTCCCTCCTTCTTACTGTCTTTCTTTCTCTCTAGCCTCTCTATCTCTCTCATCCTCTTCTCTATAGTCCCTCTTCCCCCTTTCCCTTCCCCATCCTGAGTCAATTGGTATTAGAGTCCAGTTTCCACTTCTGCCCCTACTTGCATAAGCCTTTCAAATAGCTCTCAAACTATCCATAGCCTCACAAATTTTCAAGATCACACTTTAAAAAAGGTTACCAGAAAAAAGGTAATGAAAAACAAGGAAGAAGAAAAGCCCCAAAAGGGAGGAGAAAGTAGGGGCAAGAGAGAAGGAAAAAAGGTTGTTGCTTTTATTAAATTCTTAAATTTTATTATTTCTTGTTATTTTATTTAAATTTATTTATGTATTCATTTTAAAACATCACTTCCCCACAATTCAGCCCTATATCCAGGGTCAAAATTCACCATAGGTTTATCAAGGTTTGTAATAGTTTGCCTTTGAGGTTTTAAGAACTCTTTAAAGTTACTGTGAATACCTCACTCAAGTTGTTGTTTATTTAGCAAGTATAATCCTTGTAGAGCTTCATAGTTCTATAATGATTAGCCTTGTTGAATAGGGCTTTCACCTTTAAGGTGTGGGCAACTTGGGAACATTCTTTAAGTTTCTAGAGCCACCCTGAAACCCTAAGAGGCATGCTACTCAATTTGAGTTATGGTTTTTAAAGGATGCCCGCATATAGAGTGTCGAAGTAAGTACACACCCCGTACGATATGTTCAACATCAATTGGTCTATGAAAGTTATCGACAATATGGAGATGGTGATTATTAATATTAGTACACCATCAGTCAACTATACTAGTACGAATGTGGTAACTATGATGCTTACAACTTTAAACATAGCAATCATGGTCCTATGCATATGTCAATCAATATGATTGTAACACCTCCTATTTTCCCCTATATATTCATAAAAGATCATTTTTGAACCACTCTTGGGCCTTAGATATTAAATTTGACCCAAAATTGTGAACTTGGATTTTCAAAAACGAAAAAAACTTTGTTACTGTTCACGGGTCCTTTTTCCAGATTTCTGGCTCAATTTTGAAAAATCATAATTAATTCTAGAAAAATCAAAATGGAGTGATTCCAATTTCTAAATTTAGCTTATTACGAGACCTATAGGGATTGGCCCTAAAACTTGCCCATTTGAATCAGTTTATTCCAAAACCATTTACTGTCCAATTGGTCAATTCCAGTTTTTCCAGTTTTTAACTTAAACTTTGGAAATTCATATCTCTCAAAATACACATCCAAAATTCAAAAAATTTATGTCATTTTAAAGATCAGAATGTGTAGTTTCTGACCAGAAAGTTTCAGCTCATTTGGAGCTCGTTTGCTATTTTTCCTTACCACGTGAAGCAGCTATGTTTTTAGGGCCTTTGGAACCCCCTTAACTTTGAAAACCCATTTTTTGTTAAAATTCACCAAAACCTCTTTTTGGTTCCTTAACTCTTCTTTATCATGCATGACCATTCCCTTAACATTCCTTGTTAGTTTTAGTCCATTTTCATGCATGCCTCATCACACTTTCTCATGATACTTTGTGTAGAGGTTTAAAGTTACAACATAACATCAACCACATTAAGAGGGAGTTAGCAACTCAATATTTACATAAAAACCATGCAAGCAAGGAGCAACTTCTTCACTCATCTATAAATTTTTCATTGCCTTGCTTGTGCTTCCACCTACATGGTTAGTTGGGGGGAATGAGATTTGGGAATCCCAATAGCAAAACCACATCATCAAGATATTGTGAATGTGCATACATAACTTTAAAGCATGTGTATGAACATTTAAACATGTGACACATAAACTTCCCTTGAATATGCATATGGCCATAGCACAAAAGTCACATTTCATACACAAATCATGCACTTTAATCGTCATAAAAGTTCATGTAACATTCACAACTCATTTTCATAAACATAAAAATAGATTAGTAGTTTTGCTACCTTTTCTTTGCTTTCTTTTACCCTACGTCAAAAGTGTTCTTGGATCTCTTCCAAGTATGCTTCTTGGAGATCTTAAAACCCTAAACATCATGGCATAACATCCATATAAACATGCCATCACCAATATGCAACAAAACTTGCAAAAACGCATAAAACCCCCTTTTGGTTTTCTAAGAGTCCTACAAGTCCAAGACTTGATTTTTATGGCCCTTAAGCCTTCTAATATCCATCTCTTAGCTTTACCCTACACAAAACATCATTTTGAAGCCAATGAAACCATCAAAATACTCAAAAACACATCATTTCTATTTTTTCTTTAGCTTGGATGAAAAACAGCAAAAATAAGGAAAGAAAGGGTTTTTCAACTTTGCTCATGAAACCATGTGTTTCCTTGCTTCCAAAACCCCTTTTCTTAGCTTTGATCTACTCAAATACAACTTCCCTTTGACGAAAAGAAATTTGGGTAGCACCTCCCCATAAACTTGAGCTTCCCAAAATTTACAACAACACAAACTAACCAACAACAAAGTTCATACTACTCAAGAAACAACTTGCCACCATTTTGCACCTCTAAAACCTTCTCTTTTCCATTTTAAACTCTTGAAATCCTAGCCATCTTCTTCCTAAAAGAGAGGCTCATTCAAGGAACAACTCAAGAGAAAGGTAGTAGAAGGTTGCAAAGCTTGAAAAAGATGAAGCTTGGTTGCTAGAAAAATTACCTTGTGTTATGGGAGTGTGGTTCTCTTCTTTCTTGCTTGAGAATGGTGTTTTTGGCTTGGGAGAGGAGCGAAAATATGATTAGATGAGAGAGGGAGAGGGGAGGACAGATTTGAGGGAGGGAGAGGGTGAATTTTCTAATTAAAATTGCCTCTCGAAAAGTTGTGTGGAGGAAAATGATTCTTGATGACCAAGTTTTGAAATACTAGGTGTAGATTGTGCTACATGTCCTCTTTGAATTTCTTGCTGAAAAGTGACTTTTCAGATTCCCTTTTTTGGTTTGGTTGGGCTGACTGGGCCCCTGTCTGTCCAGTTACTTCATCCAGTGGCATGTATTTTACTCTTTGGTCATTTTTACTTAGAATTCTCAAGAATGGGGACTTAGTCGATCATCCTTTCTTGTCTATAGGCATTTTCCTTTCTTTTTTTTCTTATCTATGGGGCTTAAATCATTTCGCAATTTATCGGTTTGACTTTTATTTTTTTTTACAAAATTTGGGATATTACATTTTCTCCCCCCTTAAAAATAAATTTTGTCCTTGAAATTTACACCTTCTAGTTAAATGTCCTTAAGCTCTTAGCTTTTATCTTCTATTCTGTTTCCCCACATAACTTTCTCTGGTATACTAGCTCTTGCTAGATCATTTTTAATTGGAAAATAGGAAATGCCTGACACATTTAACTCATCCTTGGGGTAAGGCCAAACGATAACTACTGTTTTTAACTTTTATATTCTCAGCACATCTCTTTAACTGAGCCTCTTAATCTTGAAGGCTGACTTGGCCTTTATTATTGGAGATATATTTCAAATATATATGATCTCCAACCTTAACTTTAACGGTCATCTTCTCTTATTGGCATGTCCGACTTACTCATTAGTCACATCTCTATTGGCTTTATCTTCTTAGCCATTCAATTTTGTTCAGAATCATGCAAATCTCTTCCTTTGCTAGAGTTTCTTGACCTTTAATAGTTGACCATTCATTTTCAGAGATAAAATTTCTGAGGCAAGCCTTATTTGCTGCCTCATATTTAATTGGTCATCTCATTTAGTTAGCCTTACTATTTGCTAACTTTGACTATCTGGCACTTTCTGCATCTTTGCTCTTAACCCACTCTTTAGTCCTTTTTCTTTTCATTACTAGGTGAGTTCACTCAACCAAAAGGGCTTTTCTCTTTTTCCTCCTTTTCTTTATTCTCATAACCTCACAATAGGCTTTAGAGAGATATAACATTCTTTAATGAACTTTAGCATTCCGAATCTTAGCACTCCAATAGGGAACTTCTAAGATTTCTCACTTCCTTTGGCTCTTTGGTGCTTTCATCATTCAAAGAAACTTTTACTTTACAATCTAAATCTCTCATCATTTAACTAGCCTCATGATTATCTATTTGCACTTATGCTGGAGGCTTTAAGTTCCAATCTTTGAAACTTTCTAACATTCTTTGCTTCTTCGATTCATCGTACTCTTTAGCTAGCCTGATTATAACTCATTCAGGACCTACAACTCTACTCTGTACTTACCTTTCTTTACTTTTTGTAACATCTGTATATTCCTATGAGTGGAACTAAAGGCTAAGCAATTATTTATGTGATGATTTAATGCCCATGGATATAAGGAAAATGCCTTTAGATAAGAAGGATAATAATTGACTAAGTCCTTAGTCTTGAGGATTTTAAGTAAGAATGAACCAAGGGCAAATGGACATTTGGCCAAAATGACAAGATAAAATGATCATTTTAATTAAAACGGGCTTAAGGCATAAATGTCATCAACTAATAAGGACATTCTAGTAATTTGGTCAAAAGTCAACAAAAAGTCAAAGTTGACAAAAAATGTCAAAGTCAACCAAAGGCAAGGTTGGAATTAAGAAAGAGTAGAAAAAGTGATGGCATTTTGGAAATTATGGCAAAAGTAGAAAAGGTAGTGGCATTTTTGTAAATAAGTGGTAAATAAAGGATTTCGGAGTTAAGGACGACCGATAAATAATTATTTGAGGTAGCAGGAGCCCTCAAATGCTGAAGACTCGAACTGAGAAAAGTTTAGTTGGGTCATAAAGTAATTAATAAAATTATTACCCGGTATCCGGTGCGAGCAATTTCGTTGTACAAAGAACAACAATGCCAAAAAAGCCTGAAAAAGTATTTTCTTAGAAAATTAATTAAGGAAAATCCAGGAATAATTTTGAGGAATAGAAAAGAGCTTGAGAATAGGGGAAAATATAGAATTTTTCCATGTCCTTAAGTCAAATTGGCCGTCGGATGCCCGTTTTATGGTGTTGCACGCAAATTGAGGAATCCTGGCGATTTACGAAGAGAGCCAAGGGTATTTTGAGGAAGGGATGACACCACCCAGGAAAGGAGGACTAGGGAATGGCGTCACATGAAAGAAAATTATCAGAAAAATAAAAAGAAAAATTACTCGAATAAAGGTTACTTTACAGAAATGCGTGCCGCCGGATCAAGTAACCGGAGAGCCAGGAAACCGGTCAGCCCAACCAGGCTTGTAAGGGAAGCCAAAATACCACTTTTCACCAAGAAATCAAGAAATGACAAGTGGCACAGCCACAACCAAGTAAATCAAAACTTGGTCCCCAAGTTTAATTCTCAACCACACATTTTTCCAAGAGGCTTTTTACATAAGCTAACTCTCCTCTCTCTTCTCTCAAAATTCTACCACCTCTCTCCCTCCATTTGGTCAAATTTTTCTCTCCTACAAGCTCCCAAAAAACTCCACTTTGCTCCCAAGGAAGAAGAAGAAGAGAGCTTTCACACAACCTTAAGGTAATCACCCAAACAAACCAACTCTCTTTACATTTCTCTACTCCTTGCAACTTCTACTACCTCTTTAATGGTTGATTTCCTTGATCAAAGCCCTCTTTTTGAAGATGAAAAGTTAGGGTTTCAAGGTATGAAAATGGAAAAGAGAAGGCTTTTGAGGTAGAAAAAGGTTGCAAGTTCTTTCTTGAGTAGTAAAAACT
>JANTPZ010031187.1:0-10155 GCA_025593235.1 Vachellia pachyceras
GAGATTCAAGAGACGCAGCGACTGCAAGCTTCTCATGCATTACAACAATGGCTTCCATGGCGAGTATCAGTTCTCGCCTTCAAGCACTCCCCTCATTCAATTCACTCGTCGGGAAGACCGCGTCAAGAACAGACAGTTCCGAAATCTGTGCTCGTTGGTGTTTCTGGTTCGGTGTTTGGGTGATTTCCGAGCTGAAGTTGAGGGCTTTAATGGCGGATTTGGGGAGAGCCAGCTTGAGGAATCCCTGTCGGTCCCCGCCGTTGGAGATGGAGAAGAGGGCTTTTGTGAGCCGTTGAATTCAGAGGAAGAAGATGAGTCGGTTGATCAGAGGGCCGAGAGGTTCATTGAGAGATTCTACCAGGAGATAATGATGCAGAGGCAAGAATCCTTTTAATAATTTCGTCAATGATTTTTGTTTGTTTCAAAAAAATTGTTTGCGTCTTAATTCTTAAATGTGTGACTAGTTTATTCATTATATTTGTTTCATTCTCTACAATTATATATTTATTTTTTACATATATAATTGTGGAGTCGGTTTTGTATTTTTTGTCATTATATTTTTATCACAAAATTTTGTTATTTAATTGGTAAAATATTGTTGTTCGGATGGTCGATGCGAAAGTTGAATTCAATATTATTTTGATGGATTTCTTTGTAACTAGTTACTTTTTGTGTGACTACATTGCATTGTTTATTTGTTTTGCTGACTTAATGATTAGTATTTTTGTTTTGTTTTAGGTAAATTCAACTACCTAATTTAATCTTACATTGACTAAGAGAGAGATAATATTACACAACGCAAAAAAAATGTGTCCCAAAACCTTTTTTTGGGGCTAAATCTTAAGTTAGAATGCAGAGGATATCCTGCGATAGATAGTGTGTTTGAAAACTTCGTTTGGACGAAAGAGTTACGGTTTTCGAGGTGATTTTATGAATTTTGAGATAGTTTTACAGATTTTGAGATGATTTTTATAGATTTCGAGATGATTTTTATAGGTTTCGAAATGGTTTTGTCTTAACTTACGTATACCGTTTGAAAAAATAAGTTCCGAAACAAGCATTAGTGAACTTGACTTAAATGAGAAATCTCATTTAATAAAAATTAGACTTAATAACAAGCATAGAAGTGAAATGATTTATGGTCTTTGACTTTATTTTGGATAGAGATTTGTGAGTGACACGTAGTTTAATGCACTATCCCATGTCTTTAATATAAAAACCATTTGACTTTTTTTGTTAGATTAGAACAGTTTAATAAATTATTTAGTTATAATATATATTTCAAAATATTTATGTGTATTATTATATTATAAATCAACTTACTTGTTTGAACTATATTACTAAATTATTTTCCTTATTCTATCGAGAAAAATCAACTCATTCTTATATTAAAGATTCAAGATTGTAAATTGTGCTGACCTTAGTTCCAATAAGCTTGTATGTGCAGTAATGAATGAAAAACCCAATTTTAGAGAACCCTAGTTTCAACATAAGTTCTTTTTTACAATAAAGTGTAGATGAGTTCTGTGGCTCACTAGGGTTAGAGTGTATCTTCAGACTCAGAAAATGCTTACAAACTACACACTAATAAAATTATCATATTAGCAGCGAGATTTAAACTCACAACTTTATAGATTATAAATTATTTTTTTATCAGCCGGATGTGTTGGCAACCTAAACTTATTTGGAGTTTGACGTAAGCTCTATTTCATAATCTATAGGTGCATGGGATTATGATCATTATCAATTTGTATAAACTTAAAAATAAATATATTTTTTTTCAATAAGAGAACGCAATCCTCGAATGCCAAAAAGAAAAAAAAAGGACGCAATAGTGACTTAGATTGCTTGTTGATGGTCTACATATAATTAAAAAGCTCTTAATTTGTAGGGCTTTTTTTTTTTGTATAAACTATAAAGTTGTTAATCTTATAGTAGCTAAGAAAAAGATATAGAAAGGAATGGATTGAAACATATTACAATTAATTCAAAATGGTTATCCCGTGGATTAGTCAAATGAAGTGGGTTGGATTAACTTGATATAATGAAGTGGACGTGACGATAAAATAAAGAAGTGAATTGAAGGCTATGATTATTGAAGCAGCTGCGGTAGGCAAAGTGGCAAACTCAACCTAGGGAGGCTCATATTTCAATTATTAAAGTCTTGGATGGCCAAAATACATATTATTAAAGTTTTGAATCTTTAATCTTTAGCCTATTAGCCTAATCATAATTTTAGAAGTCTCACATTCAAAGTTGCCAAATGATCTCTAGCATTACATCAATGCATTTTTAGAAGTTGTCAGGGGTTCAATACAATTTTTTATTGCTCAAATTTATCATCATTTTAATTTTAGTTTCTCAAATTTCAAACTGAGTTTAATCTTTAAAGAGATTAAATGATATGTGTTTTTATTAAATAATATGGATCAATATTTTTAACAGAATGAAATTTGAGGTACCAAAACTAAAATAAGAAAAATTTAAGAATCACATATTGTATTAACATATAATTTTTTCTCGAATGACAATGAGTTAAAAGATACTCTCTGGAGTTTAATGTAAAATAACTTGTAATTTAATTTTTTATTAAAGTAGATTTTATATTAAAGATCAAAAGAGTGCTTTAGTTAATATTCAAGATGCTCAATTTTAATATTTAACAAGTAGAAATAAGAAATACTTTCACATAAAAAAGCCAGGCAGAAAGTTAGATTTGAAAATAAATATAAAATTTGAATATATTTTAGGATTAAGGTGTATATTTAATAATGGTGTGTTGCTGAAAGAATGGATTGGAAAAAAAATTTTGATGGTATTTTAAATACACATTACAAATTGCAAAGGTATCAGAAATAATAACTCCGTTAAGTCTGTAAAAACGTTCGTTAGTATATACATAAGTGACAGCTGACGTGAATTTGAGTATTGCTAATGTGGCAGTTGGAGAAGGGTTATAGTGCATATTTGACAATAAAATGTTACTAAAAGAACATATTGGACAAAAATATTTTAGGAGGTGGTTAAATACACATGATCATTTGAAAATATAGCAAAAATAAGAACCATGTTACACATGATCAATGAAATGTTACTGCTATCTTGTTAAAACTTGATTACTATACTTAGTTCATTTATGGGTGTGCATCAAAGATTTGGTGTGCTAATATATTGCTTGTACTAATTCAATGATAAGTATTTATTTATGTATATTGGACACTATTTAATAACAAACCTATGATATACTAAGAAATTTGATACGCTTGGACTAATATAGCTTCGTTCTTAACTACTTTAAAGTATTTATACTTATTATGTCTTAAGCTAATTTGTTTGAATTATAAACGGATATATAATCGAATGATATACATAAGTAAGTACTCTTTGGTGGGCAAAAAACATAAATAAATATTTTTAAATAATTTATTCAGTTTCATTAACCTCCCAAAAGTATTAACTAACCATTTTATTAAGGATCAAAGGTAAATGTAGTATTATTTATAACCTCCCAGTTAATGTATTTTTTAAAATAAAACTTGGATTAAATAGCATTTTTGCTACGGAAGTATACACGTTGGAGCACTGTGTATCCAAAAATTTTTTTGGGACCCGATTCACCTTGGAAGTTTATAAAACGTAACATTTTTCACCTAGACCAACGGATCTGTAATGGACGTTTGTTTTTATTTGAATGAGGCCTATGTTCATTCAAATAAAAGACATTAAAAAACTAAAATATATTTATTTTTTAAATAAAAACATACCACATTCAATTGAGGATAAAAGTAGTCGAATCAGTTATATTTTTACATCGTACAGAATTCTGTGCGGTTGAAAACGTAGGTTATTTTAAACAGTATATGCTTTAATATATTAAAAAATAAATATTAATACAATAAATTATAAAATTTTAATAAATCAAAAAAAATAAAATATTACTTTTTAATTTCCTAAACATTATATAAAAATTCTTATTTTAATAATAATAATACATTTTTTATTTTTTAATAATAATAATTATTAAAATTTTAATATTTACAAAATAAATATATAATATGATTTATTAAATGTACTAAAATTTTAGTAAATCAAAAATATATTATTACTTTTTAATTTCCTAATCATTATTTAAAAATTATTATTTTATTATTAAATTTTTTTATTTTTAATAATTATTATTAAAATTTCTATTTTTTTAAAAATACAAAATAAATATATAATATTATTTATTAAATTTATTAAATCTAATTTTATAATTTATTAAAAGTATTATTTAATTTTTTATTTAAAATCATACTATATTAATTTAAAATTCGTTTTAAATAGTATTATATTAATAATATATCAAATGGTTTATTTTATTATTTTATTTTATTTTATTTAAAATTTATTTTTTTAAAAATATTTAAAAAATAATTCCTTTTACACCGCAAGGAAATCTGTGCTGTGTAAAAGGAATATGATTTTACACAGTACGGTTTCGGTACGGTGTAAAAACAATACTTTTTAAAATTATTATTAAAAAACCAATTGCCTTTGCACATTTTCAAAAGAAATCATTTTTAATAAATATTTTTAAAAAATGAATTTCTTACATCTTATTTTTGTGCGGGGTAAAAAAAATAGTTTTTTAAATATTTTTATTAATGATTTTTTACAACATTTTTTTAATTTTTAATATAAATATAAAAATTATTTAATAAATATTATATATTATTAAATAAATTTTAGTAAATCGTATAATATATTTATAAAATGCATATATATTTTTTATTAAATAATACATTTTAATTAATATGTTACTATTTATAGGCAATAATTATTTTTTATTTACAAATTTATTATTTTTACTTAAATTTTGTAATTATTTTTTGTTTTCCAGTTGGATTTTAATGAATCATATTATATTTAAAAATAAAAATACTTAAATATTTTAAATAAAATATTTCATTAAGCCTTTAATAATTTTAAGTATAATATGATTTTAAATTTAATAATTGTAAATATAAATTTTAATGAATTATTAAATTATATTTTTAAACTAAATTAATAATTCATTTAAAGATATTTTTTTAATAAAAATAAAAATATATTGTTTTACAGTTCGTACGGTGTAAAAGACTTTTATTTTAAATAAGTTGATAAAATTTTTTTAATAAATTTACTATTATTAATTTTAAATTTGTTGTTATATTTAATAAATTATATTTTATTTGATATTAAAAAAGTCCGCATATCTTGTTAAATTATTTTAATAATCATTTAATAATTTTAAATATAACTTGATTTTAAAGAAAATAATTTTAAATACAAATTTTAATAAATTATTTTATATAAGCCTCCAATATATATAATTATATTAATATTATTTTAGACCGTATGGGTTTCTATGCAGTTTAAATGTCTAAAATAATATTAATATAATTATATATAATTACTTATACCTTTCACACCACATGTAAATCCATACGGTCGAAAAGATGTGTCTAATCCATGCATTGAATATGAGATTTTAATTCGAATGATGAGGTCTATCATTTGAATAGAAATTCTTTTACACCGTTGGGATTTCCATACGGTTTAGAAAGTCTTATTTCATTCACAAATTTCTATTTCCTCATTCGAATGAGCCTCATTCTAAATCGAATATGGGTCTTATTCTGAATCGATTTTGCCTCAGTCTGAATCGAATACGCACCTCATTTTGAATCGAATATGAGCCTTACAAATTTCTATTTCCTCATTCAAATGAGCCTCAGTCTAAATCGAATATGGGTGTCATTCTAAATCGATTATGCCTTATTTTGAATCGAATACGCACCTTATTCTGAATCGAATATGAGCCTCACAAATTTCTATTTCCTTATTCGAATGAGCCTCATTCTAAATCGAATATGGGTCTCATTCTGAATCGATTATGCCTCATTCTGAATCGAATATGCCTCATTATTTGAATCGATATGCCTCATTGTGAAAGTAGGAAAAAACGGTTTATAAAGTCTCATTCGAATGAATATAAAACACATTCGAATGAGTCTATTCTTTATAAATGATTTAGAAAGCTTAAACTTCAAAATGCTGTAACTTCCTCATTTCAACTCCAAATTTGACAAATGACCTATCATTGGAAAGCCCTTTGAGTCTAATTTTCAATGACACAAGTTTCACAATGATAGGATTTCATATTTGAGAGATTTTGGAAGAAAACCAAACATATATCAGGAATACGTATATTCCAGATATATGTTCAGGTTTTTTATGATATCTCTCAATCCAGTTCTCCAATTGATATGAAACTTGTGCCGTTTGAAACTAGACTCAAAGGGCTTTCCAATGATAGGTCATTTGTAAAATTTGGAGCTGAAATAAGGAAGTTACAACATTTTGAAATTTAAGCTTTCTAAACTGTTTATAAAGAGTAGGCTCATTCGAATGAGCTTTTTTTTTTCCATTCGAATGATGACTTTCTAAACTGTATTTTTCCCTCTTTCTAAACCGTTGGAGAAAAATAAGGTTTAGAAAGTCCATGAGTCGAATGAATATAAAACTGATTCGATTGAATCTTGACTTTTATATTCGATTAAATTTAAAACGTTGTGGAAAAATTCGATTGAATGAGTTTTATGCTGAAGATGAGGCTTTCATTCGAATAATACATGTCTTATTCGAATGTAGACAAACGTCCATTAAGAATCCGTTGCCCCAGGTGAAAAATGCTACGTTTTATAAACTTCCGGGATGAATCTGGTCCCAAAAAAACTTCCGGATACTCAGTGCTCCAACGAACATACTTCCGTGGTAAAAATGCTACTTAACCCATAAAACTTTATGTAACTTTAATTGTTTTTAATATCAAATGTGATACTAAGTTGTAAATTTTTTTCACCAATTTCTTTCTTTTTGGGCTAATCTTTTCACCGATTTATAATCTTTAACGGACCTTTCTCAATTGATTGAAACCAAGATGTTTTTGTCATCTTTGCAGAAAAAAAGGAAAAGCTAGACCTCATAAAACAGATGTTTTGGTCATTTTCTCCCCAAAGAAAATGATTGTCCATCTGTTTTTCACTGCACATAAAAAGACGTTACATTAATAAATATCTAAAAAGAGATTCAGAGAATCATTTTAATTCATCAATGTGTCCTTAGTTGATGATGAGATGTTAGAGAAACCAATCTAAATTGGAGAAATGAATGAACAGCAATTCAATGGTCTAAACTTGAAAAAAAGTATTCTCTTAAAAATCTAATAATATTGGACTTCATATGTGGAAGCTTGATCCTCAATTTAAATAGGCCGGTTTTACAGGCTTGACCCATCTTACCGATTATACTATCAATGCATTGAGCTAAAGGGCATTGTAGCTACCAGTGGAGGTTGAGTCTAGCGTAAGGGGTATATAACTCACAACATGGTAAACCAATATTCGAATTCCTACTGGGAGAGGTGCCAATAATTAATGCTCGATAATGCCTTGAACATGATTGTCTCTAATAAGTTGCTACCTGTGCTTTAGCGAAAAAGGCATTGTATGTTACTACCATTGAAACCTCTATAGAAAGCAGAGCAAGCATCACATATATATAGGTCAAATGTTTTAACCTAATAACGTGAAAGCTCTTTAGTAAATAGGATATCACATATTTGATTCCGCCTATAATCTCATACCGTTAATGCCAACCCATGTAATTTGAAAAATAAATGTAACATATGAAATCTTCATATTTTTTGACAATAAGAACTTAGTATGAGTTTCATGTTTGGATGATATTAGACTGCATGGATTGATAAATGGAAATGTGTTACGTGCATAAAGGTATGGGGTCCTTTTACTTTTTTTATGGGCTAAACTACATGTATCTTCTTATTTAAGGTAATCATGTTTGATGCACTGTCAGACATTAAACATGGGCATATATTCTAATGAAGATTCGAACCTTGATTCGTCACTGTATAAAATACCAGCCCCTTTCGCTAGACCCAATTGTGGGTCCCTTCATGATTTATAGACACTGTGGGAGGACAATGGATTTGAGATGGGCTTTGTTTCTGCACTACTGATGGGTCCATGTTTAAGTGGCTCAATATGGATTGGGCCCAATATGGGCCACCAGGCCAATTTTCGAAAGTTGTTTGGTTGAGAATCGCTTCCAAATTAAAATCGAAAAGAATATAATGGACCCTGCACTGGATCCAGGCCCAGGTATGATTTTTTGGTGAGGTATGATTTTAAAGAACAAAGAAGAGCGATTATGCGCTGGGCCGAATCTTGGATCTGAAAATATCCTCAATTTAAGTTTATAAAATTTTAATTTTGAATGTAGTAATGAGTCCATTTGGAAAAGCGGTAGAGAAGTAATTTTACGTAAGCCGAGGTAAATATGTGAAGGAAATTGTCTCGTTTTACAAAAAAACACTGTTGAACGTATTTTTGGTTGAGAGTTAAGTGTTTTCAAAGAAGCACAATATCTACTAGTAAGAAAACGTACGATAGAGGTATGGTGTATAACTACCTATACGCAGTGTTGTGTTGATGCTTGCATATATATTTGGGAATCGTCTGAAAGAACAATTTTACAAATTTCAAGATGTGTGAGAGGAATTTTATCTTTGATTTACCTGTAACGTGAATGGAAACCACTTACCAAATATTATCTCTTCATTATTGTGAATAAGGATCCTATAGAGTTTCTTTTTCGGCGGCTAAGCTTGGTTGATATTAGAATGGAAAGTTACACAAAAAAAAGACTTTTGGATGAAGACTTCCTCCAAAATCCTCTTTTATTTATTATATTTTTAAACTTATTACATAAATTAATATAATATATACGAAACAGTGTGCTCAGGCTGCAAATTCACGGCGTCGGTCGTTGAATCCATGCGCAAATTCAGAAATTGACACTTGAAATTTGCAGCTTATATGCCAAGTGCTTTAAAGAACAAAATCCTTTTAACATTCACAAAATAAGCATTTTTTTCATCAATAAAACTAACATTTTAATATTAACGAACTAAAACTCTATGAAGTTAAATAATTACAGTTATATAATGTAAACTTAAATGATTTGTTCTATATATATATATATACTTTATTTATCTCTACACTCAGGGTTTTTTTTATGTATAAACACTCATATGAACATTTTGTAGGTTTTTATTTTATTTGAGACATTGAGGTCCACCTTCAAAATTCAAATCTAGGAGCACTGTTCAAACTGTCTCCGCACTTGTTTGGGAAGCCATTCTTCCCAACGGTGCATGTAAGCCGAGACAAAACCATCTCGAAATCTGTAAAAACCATCTTGAAATCCGTAAAACCATCTCGAAATTTTCAATATGCCTTGAAATCTGTAAAATTCATTTTCCTAACGGAGTTCCCAAACAAACACTCCATTGTTGAAGCTAGTTGACCAAGTGCCACCAGCTACAGGCACAAACAACCCGTGAGCCAATGGGCATAAAGGTAACTGCCCTCTAGGTAGATCTTCACCAATTACTACCTCCAAAACAAATTACTTAATTATAATATATATTTAAAAATATTTATATGTATAATTAGATTATATATTACCTTACATTCAACATTATCCATTAATTCAACCGGATAAAATGATCAAAGTTTGAAGCAAACCATTCTTAAGAAATCACATATACACTATCAGAAAAATGTAATTTAGCGACAGAAAATTCGTTGTTAAATAAAAATTTTCTGATAAAAAATAGCAATTTAGTAATAGATTTTTCCGTCGTCAAATGACATTTTTCAGGTAGTGATACAATCAACTTTAGGAAAACGTGCGGGAAACAACTTGACACATAAAAATATCACTTAACAAGTCTTGTGCGATTAAATCTCGATATTCTCTAATTTAATGTAAATTAATTAATTAATTAATTAAAAGAAGCTTGTTATCTCTAAACAAATGCCCTCACATTACGTGAACGTGGGTGCCGCAGCCAATCAGTGTCAATGTTTGTGGGCACGACACGAAATAAAAGAAACTCATACCATCTCAGTCATCTTCCAACTCTTGCAATGACCTTCTTACATAATTAATTACCTGTTCAATCCTTATCGACCAATACTAAGAAAGTTTCATATATAGCACACAGACAAGAAAACTTTGAAAGGTCCACAAACACACACACACACA
>JANTPZ010031188.1:0-26588 GCA_025593235.1 Vachellia pachyceras
CAACTTCTTGATATGACCAAAATTGAACCCATATGTTGATGCAAGTGATCCCTACAAACAAAAACCATTATTGTTTAAATATCAAACCACATTACAGTTTGCTATTTAAATATTTAATGCAATGCTAGATAATGACTTCGATAAAGACTATTATGCCCCGTATACAAATGCTCCTCCAGCCCTAAAGAAAATATTTTACAAATTATTAGAGGACATCAACACACATTTTTTTATATGTATTGCATTGCGGATATATTTTTATAATTTTCATAATTTGTATGATCGAGAAGCGGATATATTTTGGCAAGGTACATTTATAAAATTATAAATGGAAAATGTATTTCAAAATTTAAATCCGGCATAGTGATATTTGCATCAAATATTTTTAACATTTCCTATTTTATTTTATTAAATTTTTATAAATCATTCAATTATCTATGCACTGCCACAGTATTCCTAATTTCCTATATGCAAATCACTTTACCTCATTTTGATACACACGATACACACACAAAGGAAAGAATGTATTAAATTCATAAATTTTTTCACATGTGCCCTTATTAAATTTGTCTCTTGCTACATTTACAAAGTATTCTCACCTCTCTTACCTCTTTGATCTCTCTTTTGAATAGAAATTAAATAGGATTGTATAAAAAAACAAAGAAATTATATAGTGAATTTTTTTTTAAAAAATGTCATTAAATACACTGAAAGTGACTTATATTGAATTAAATACAAAATTTTCTCCTGTAAGTGACTTACACGTAGAAGCAGAGTGGTATATACTATTAATTGAACATATACAAATGATTCAACGCATTTAAGAGAAAATTGAACAAGAATAACAGACCTGATGTATTGTGTGGTCTGGAACTCTGGCCTTACACAAGGCAACATTTGTCTCTTCACTTGATTTATGGTAGAAACAACACATTTGAGCCCAAGAGAATATTATTGCAGCTGTCTTTTTTTTTGGAACTGGAGCTGATGATGGCCTTTGCATTGACAAAGAAGTGGTTCCCTCGTGATGATGATATTTTCGGAAGATGTTGATGAAACTTGTTACTTGAGAAAGTTCCATTTCCTTCAGTGAGGGAAGCATAAAACGATCCTCATTTTTTAAACTTACCAAATAAATAACTCAGCTGCTCACACTCACATAACTTCAAATTTTCCAACAGGGATTAGAAGTGCTACTTTTAATTGGTATGAAAGAAAAACCGTATGAAATAATTGTTGAACCACTTTAATCAAGTATTAACTTCATAAATTTCTTTTAACTTTGCAATTATTTTTGTGATGATAGTTTTGCAATAGATACAAATGAGGAAAATTAAGTTTTAACTTTGAGTTTAACATGTATGAAAGCTAATTAATAAAATTATTTAAAATGTAAATTACTTCTCTGTTTTTTCCCTTTTCCAATGCTTTGTTTGTAGCAAAATAATCTAAACAATTAGATATATTGATACAATCAATCGATACTTTGGTTCAATAAACATTTAATCTAAAAAGCTTAACATATTAAGAAATAATTTGTCTAATAACAACCAATCCTTCAACTTTCAGTGACGATGCCTAAACATATATTAAATCGTAAATAATATTAACTAATAAGTTAAATGCAGTGTTACCTTCATGGATTTTTTGTTTATTTGTTGTCCTTCTGAGCAAACCAGGAAATCATCAGAAAAAGATTCATTGTTGCAATTCTCCAAAATCACATCTTTCAGAGAAGGCCATGACAAAGAATAATTCATAGCAAAGATGCTGATGAGCTTTGGCACATCTCCAAGGTCAATGAACTCTAAAGCAGGGAGTTCAAATTGAAGATCAACATAATGATTCTGATTTGACGAATGATCCTCCACATGACGGTATTTTCCAACAACATATTTTAACTCAGGAGCATTATTAACAATCAAAGACTTCAACTTTTCAAGTCGTACAGATACTGTAGATGGAAATAAGAATTCCAAGTCCTTGCAATTTATGATTGCTAGCTTCTCTAACCCTGGGAAAACAGAGTGGCAGCTCATCATATGATCTTTATTATAATTATTTGCTTCCATTGTTATCAAGTGCTTCAATCTATCACATTCTTTGATTCTTAATTCTTCCCACAATATGAACGAGGCCATGGATAAAGTGAACAATGATTCCGAATTTGAAGACATTTTTGACAACGTCAACCTCTTGATATGACCAAAATTGAACAGCTGTCTCGTAATGATTTCAAAAGTATCAAACCCATTCGTTGATGCAAGTGATCCCTACAAACAAATACCAATGTTGTTCAAATATCAAACCACATATTACAGTTTGCTATTTAAATATTTAATGCAATGCTATATAATGACTTCGATAAAGATTATTATGCCCCATCTATAATGCTCCTCCAGCCCTAAAGGGAAATATTTCACAAATTATTAGAGGATATCAACACATTTTTTTTTATAACTAACCAATTCAATTTCATAAATTTTTTTAATCGAGGAGCAGACTTTTTTGGGCAAGGTACATTTATAAAATTATAAATGGAAAAGGTAATGCAAATTTTAAATCCGACATAGTGATATTTGCATCAAATATTTTTAACATTTCCTATTTTATTTTATAAAATTTTTATAAATCATTCAATTATTTATGCACTGCCACTGTATTCCTAATTTCCTATATGCATCCTATACGCAAATCACTTTACCTCATTTTGATACACACACTAAGGAATGCATTAAATTGATAAAATTTTCTACAACTGCCAATATTAAATTTGTCTCTTGCTACATTTACAAAGTATTCTCTCGCCTCTTTGATCTCTCTCTCTCTCTAATAGAAATAATAGAGGTGTATAAAAAAAGAAATTAAATAAGAGTAAAATTGAAAAAACAAATGTCATTAAATACATTAAAAGTGACTTATATTGAATTGAATACAAACTTTTCTCCTATAAGCACTTACATATGGAAACAGAGTGGTATATACTATTAATTGAACATATACAAATGATTCAATGCATTCCAAAGAAAATTGAACAAGAATAAGAGATAAAAATAACAGACCTGATGCATTGTGTGGTGCGGGACTCTTTCCTTACATGAAGCAACATTTGTCTCATCACTTGATTTATGGTAGAAATAACACGATTGAGCCCATGAGAATATTATTGCAGCTGCCTTTTTTCTTGGAACTGGAGGTGATGATGGCCTTGGAATTGACAAAGTGGTTCCGTGATGATGATATTCTCGAAAGATGTTGATGAAATTTGATACTTGAGAAAGTTCCATTTCCTTAAGTGAGGGAAGCATGCTTCGGTCCTCTTTTTTAAACTTATCAAATAAATAACTCAGCTGCTCACACTTATTTATCCTTATCTTTTCCAAGGATGCAAAACCTCCACCTGCAAGGATTGGAAACACTACTTCTAATTTTCCACATCCTTCAACTACAAGAGTTTTTAATTTTGGAAACAGTGACTCGCAACTCTTCTCATCATTATCATCACCCAATTTTAAAATGTGTTCCAGCGAATCACAATTTTTGATTGCTAGTTTTCCTAAATGTATCAGTCTTTGAGCAGTAACTAATGGGAAAATCGATGTCCATTGTGGACAGTCAACCAACTCCATGACCTTAACATGACTTGGGATCAACTTGCCATCAAGGAATATATTTTTCAATTTATGGCATTGCCTCAACCTCATAATCTCCAAATGCTCTAGAAAGCCAGATGGCAAATAACCTTGATATAAATCTTCAATGTTATTCATATTACTGAGGCTTAGTTCAACCAGTCTGGAGAAAGCAATCACATCATTTCCATATTTCTTGCCATCTATAAGTCTCTCTATGTCAGGCCGAGAATATAAACGAAGAACAATTAAGTCATTCATGCCTCCATCTTCCACTGGAACAATATCTGGAATAAAATTTTTCCATCCTGTTTCTTCATACTCTTCTAATGCAAGAAACTCAGCCATTCGTACAAATTGCTTAAACGCTGCCTCTGTAATTAGATTTAGCAAATCATTGGGGGAAAAACACCTTGATATGAAACCATAGCTTTCAGAAATAATTTTAGAATCCATCCCATATATTTTATATCTCCGCAATGAAGGATATGGATGTAAATTTTTAGAAACAGCACATGCTTTTCCTTCGCCAAGCATATTTTCAACAAAGCTCAATTCTAAGTGTAAGCATATTTCAATCACTTCAAAAGGATTGTTCATTTTAATTTTGCATCTTTCTACCTCCAACAACACCAACTTCTCTAATTGTGCAATTTCTTTTGGCAATTCAAAGATTGAACAATTGCATAACGAAAGACTTTCAAGTCTAAATAAGTTTCCTACCAAGGAGATGTCACCTAATTTTAAAGTCAATAGGTTGAGAGTCCGAATATCCTTTAATGAAGGAAGTGAATATAATAGTGTTGGAGCTGAAATTTGTGCATCATCACTTCATAAATACAAAACTTTAAGTCTTGTCATCTCTTCAAAGAACGTGTCAGGTACTTTCAAATCCTTTGAACCTCTTAGAAATATCATCAAAATCTCCAATTTCTTTCCATCAAATTCATTGGGAAAACTGCCATTCTTCCAAGCCAAATATCGCAAGTTCTCTGACATGAGTTTTAAAATTCATGATCCATTGAATATCTTTCTCTCCTATCCATAAGGCTACTTCACGAACCAAATCATGTATCTTCACACATTCTTCATTATTGGTAGTCAAAAATAAAGAATAATCTATCAGATCTTGTATGGCTTCATGCGCTTTGCTTTGAACAGAATGGTAGCTTTCAACCTCCCCAAAAAGGCCCAATCCTATAGCAATTTTGCTTAAAAGTTGCTTAGGTATTTCAAAATCTTCTGGAAACAAAGAGGATATGAGAAACATTTGTCGGGACTTTTCATTTTTCAAGTAGTCATAGCTCAACTTTAGACATTTATAAGCCTCTGCCAAACGTTGATTAGTATCAGGCTTCTCCAAGGTTTCCAAAGCAAGCTTCCAAACATTCAGTGGCCGATCCTTTAATGTTTTAGCTATTGCTACAATTACAACTGGTACTCCTCCACATCTCTTCACAATTTTTTCAGCCACACCCCTCAAACCACGAGAGGTATCTGTAATGCTTGCATGTGCAAGGAAAAGATCCAACGCATCTTTATGACTCAATGTCTTAATTTGAATATCCTTTTGGCATCCCATTGATGTACAGACATGTAAATTACGTGTGGTTATCAATACACTGCAGGCCTTGTGTTGGTGGCTTAACGGGATCCCCAATTCTTGTTTAAGATCAAGCTCTTCCCATACATCGTCTAGAATTATAAGTTGCTTCTGTTTCATATTACTGATTTTGGACCATATTTGCTCTGAGTGCTCTTCTTCCTTCCCCTCCTCTAATTTCAAATCATGAAGATGCTTTGCCAAATTTAGTCGAATCTTTTTTAAATCTGGAGGCTGAGAGACAACAAGAAAAATGACTTTGTCAAATTTTTCTAATCCTTCGAGTTCATCACCCACTTGTTTTGCCATTGAGGTTTTCCCTGTTCCCCCAAAGCCATGCAATCCAATCATATTGCAATTTTCATCTTCTAGTGCCTTCTTTAGATCTTGAAACGTTGACTTTCTACTCTGAAAATGCATGAAATTTGGTAAAGAGTGGTATTTTATGCCTGGAAGATCAGCTGCACCTGCCCTGATGTCAAAGTTACATCTTTCCAAAAGATTGTCAATCCGTTGACTCTTCTCTGCCAAGTCTTTGCCTTTCTGATATTGTCGCCAGCAATTAAGGCACAAATCATTAAAGCATTTCTCTTTTCTACTGTCAGAGTCAATGAGATTTCTAGCTTCACGTGTCCATTGTTGTGTTTCTTCTGTAATAGTAGAAACACCTCTGGCCCTTTCTATTTTTTTATTCACATCTTGGAGTTTTGCATTTAGTTGGGTCTTTTTCTGATCAAATTTTGTTGCATAACTGCTGAAACAGCAAAAGTATTGAACCTCGCCTTTCACAAAGTTCACTAAACTTTGGGCCTCATTCTTTGCAATTTCACTAGCAATGCCCTCCATCTAAAAAGGATAGATATAAATAACATAAAAACGTGTACAGACGACACTCGAGAACCTCTCTTCATGAACTAAAACCGACGAAAGCTGACCAAACTCGCCATTAATTACAAGAAAAATAAATTAATAGACATGTCATAAAAAAAGAGTAAGGTAAATAGAGAAGACTAGTGTGGTGTCAAGGATCGTACGGTGATTTTTCAATATTGTCACCGAAAGTATACTTTCAATGATGATATTTTGGTGGCCACAGCTTGTTACTGCCAGCAATAAAAACTTAGGTGACTTTTAAAAGTTGTCATGTAAAACTTTTAATTTAAAGTTGCCCCTTAAAGTTTGACTTATTTAGGCATCACTTTTCAAAGTCACTACTAAAATTAAAATTGTTATATAACTTTTAGATCTTGTTCATTTAAAAAAATTAATATTTAAAACAACAAATGTTTTATATAACATTATGAATTAAATTGTTAAAATAAATCCACATATAACATTGATTTTAAGATCAAAATCTCTATTTCATTTCCTCTAAAATTCTCTACAGTTAAAAAGTTTATAATTCACTCCATTCAACTGGATAGAAGATTATGACTTCCAGCCCAAGCTTCTATATTTAGATAATTACCCCCACCCCCAAACAAACGTCCCCAATTTTTAATTAAAAGAAAAATGATAAATATATCAATTAAGTAACTTCATTAATATCTTTTATATTAAGAAGTGAATGTAGTATTTACTAATTCAATTCAAATTCATGCTAGAACTAGGAAACGGTCTAACGAGGCCCAATTAAACTTGCCTATAAGAGCTTAAGGCAAATTAAGGTTCAAATAATAGGCTTGTATTTAAGGGGTAACAGCATTTCAAATATAATTATTTTTAATAAAAAGATATCCATTATTATATTCTTTTAATTGTTCTTGAATATAAAATTAGTGAATGCAAACATAAGAAAACAACGAATAAATTGTAATATCTAAAATTTAAACTGTAATTCTTTATAGGATAAATGAGAAATACATCACAATAAAATTCTTATAAAATTTGAAATTCGAAATTTAATATATTTAATCATGAGAAGAAAGAAATCAAAATAAAATTTTTATAACTAATCATTAAAATAATAAAAATAAAGTCTACCCTCGCAAATATTTTTGAATTTAAATACTAAGAAAACTATAAAAATATCAAAAATACCAGGATAATAAAAAATTATCCAAATTCACCATGTGATCCTTGTAATTATTTATATTTTTAGTTATTAGTTTGTATTAAAAAGCATTTAATTTTGATTGAAATTATTATTAACAATATTGATCTTCGCCCGGGCATTAATTAACAATAAGCAGCATGAACAAGTCCTCATGATCTGACAAGCCTCACGGTTTCAATTTCACATAAAAAATTTAAAACATGCCCATTAACTAACATTTCGAATAATTTGTCCATAAAAATATATTTAGCAGAAGTAAGAAAAAAAATAAAAAACGTAAAACAAAATATTAAAGAAAACGACAAATAACAAGTATTTTTCAGGCATAAAAACATAATTTAGATGCATTCTTACCTTTATTTTTAATTTCTTGTTGGAAGACACACGAAGCTATGAAAGAAAATAAGAGTAGAAGGAAATATTTTGAGGAACCTAGAACACCCAAATATCAAACTCCATACAAGTCCTGCAAAAATAATTCAAATGATACATATGAAGTAAAATTTAGTGCTAAACTTACAAGATTAATTATAAATGATATTTAATCTGTGTAATTCTGCAATGAAGATTTTTGCGTTACACCGAACAGAGGTCCCATTTTACTTATCTTTTGAAAATAATTTATGGACTTCAAATTAAATTTACAGAAGTAAAGCCTTTTTTACAGTTAAATTGGAAGAACATATGCCCTTTTCTCCGAAATAAATCCTGCATAAGTGAAAATTTATGGGGTGAAATCTATAATTTTAAACTGTTAAAGTTATCATCAATAACGTTAAATGAGTACCCCGATCAGCAACGAAAGACTAGATTTAGTGGAAGAAAAATGGAATTATGGAAATGTTAATGTTACAAAAATAATCAAACGTATTTTAGCACCTTGAATTTTTTTTTATATTTAGAGTGAATCGAATAATAAAGTAAAAACAGCTGGCTTATTTAGAAAAAATATCAAATTCAAAAGACTAAATTCAATATGAATGCTTTACATTACGATAAATGATGATCAGACAAAAATAACCGCATTTGATTTATAAAAGTCCTGCGCTAAATAGTAGAACAGATAAAGCATATAAAAGACTAAACATGGAAGGAAATTCAAATAACAAAAACAACACATCCATACAATGCAAGAGGGAAAGAAATATACATTAAGAATTAGAAAATCTAAGAGAGTTTCCGCATTCTTGGTTGGGGGACTCTCCTTTCGGGTATTTGTAATTTTGATATGAGACCGAAATGAGAGGAACTGAGAGAGTAACAGGGGCACAGAAGTTGTGAAGAAGCTGCAGAAATTTGAGCTTTAATAATGGAAGTACTGACACTGAGTGGGAGATTCAAAGGCAAAATGAGTTTTTTCAAAAAAAAAAAATAGAAAAGTTTAGTCAATTCAAAGTCTGCCATATGGGTTGGATAATGAGAGAGTGGGTGTCGGCGTCATCGACGGCGGAGGGGTCAAGCGATGCTCTGATGATGAGCACGGTGATGGTGGTTGATGAGAAGCTTAGTGAACTCGACGACGGGTACGATCAAGGTGATTCATAAAAGTGAGAGAGAATTATGAGAAGGGTTAGAGGGTGAGAGAGCTTGAGAGATATACAAGACAGGATTCACAAGGCTAAGTCCAATCTGAACTTGAGAAAAAAAGTGCAGGAAAGTCCTGAGCTAAACATTATAGCAGATCAAGCATATAAAAGCTGAAACATGGAGAGAAAGGTAAACAAGAATGACAATACATCCGTACAATGCAAGAGGGAAAGGAATAGTGTAGTCAGAATTTGAAGATGTTACCTTTTGTTAAGAGAGTTTCAACATTCTTGATCGGAGGACTCTCATTTTGGGTATTTGTAGTTTGGATCAGAGAGGAACTGGGAGAGCAGAAGGAGCACTGGAAGAGGTTGTGAAGAAGCTGCAGAGATTTGAGCATTAATAATGGAAGTCCTGAGTGGGAGATTTTTCTTAATATAAACTGAAAATCATTACATAAACAAATCAATTCAATATGTTTGTTTAAAAACACTCAACTCTTATTTAAAAGATGTTTTAAAATGAGATAATTTTTTATTTATTTATCTCAATTTATATAAAAATATTTCTCTATTACGTTACCAAATCAACCCAATAAATCAAAGGAGGTAAAATTATCCCGGTGAAATGATTTTTCCTGATTATAAAAAGAGTTGTCAACTCAAAGTCTTGCTCCAGCACATGTAAAATTACAAGTGGCTGGCGGTGCTCCACAACAACTGCTATGGCCGGACGTGACAGCTAGTAGGTCCCATTATTGTGGACTTTTTTCCGTCTAATTTTGTTTTCCGTCTAATTTTGTCTTTTAAAGTATTTTGAATTAAGTTGCAAATACACATATGAGATTTGATTGAAGGTTTTTTTGGGTTCACATGTAAAAAAGATATATATAAACCCATTTAGGAATACAAAGAAGTACTTTTACGTAAATCAAGATTAATATATAAAAGAGATTATCTCATTTTATTAAAAAAATATTGTTGAACGTCTGTTTAAACTTTGCATACGCTGAGCTAAACAACATATAACGATAATTCAAAGACAAAAGAAGATAACCCGACCCGGCCCGACCATGTCTTGCCAAAGGACATTCAATCAAAGCAAAAACTCAAAAATATTCAAACGGGCAAATTGCTGTAAGATAGAAAGAAATTGAATCATTCAAAAACCAAATAATAACTTGTGCTCTTTGTTCAATCCAATTTCCCAAATTATCTATAATCAGATCTTGCCGTGGTTGAGTTCATGCATGGATGCAACGGGGATTACTAACTTATACTCTTGTAATTGATGTGCTACGATCATTATTGTAATCACCCGAAAAATTGAATAAGTTTATTACGCTCTTAATACCAAAATATGATATCAATGTAAGGCGATTAAGTTTCTCATTTTATCAAAATAAGATTCAGTTTACCAAACGATATTATTTTTAAAAATTAAATAAACATATATGATGTCAAATAACCTTTTTATTTCTATTAACAAGAAAATGTAAATATTTAAATGCTGATTTCTTGAAGTTGATGCCTAGAGGATATAAATATTTGTAAATTAATTCATGTAAACTCGAACTTAGATTACAGCATGTAATGTGAATAACTGATCCGATGCATGAAATATATTATAATAAGGATTTATTTAATTAATTTATCATATCAACCAACCATTTGAATAATCTGTATGCATTAAGTTTACAAGTTAGAAAATACGCTATAACATATAAGAATGAAAGTATATTATTCTTACCTCTTTTTTTTTGTAAGCTTTTTGAAACAGAGAATTTCAAGGAAACTAATGCATGCCAACAGCTGAGTAGAAACAACTCAAAAGAGTCCTGTTGATTTGAAATTAAAAAAAAAAAAAAGTCATTGAAGATTTTTGCGTTACACCGAACAGAGGTCCCACTTTAATTATCTTGTGAAAACAATTTATGAACTTCAAATTAAATTTATGTAAGTAAAGCCTTTTTTTCCAGTTAAATTAGAAGAACATAGACCTTTTCTCCGAAATAAATCCTGCATAAATGAAAATTTATGGGGTGAAACCTATCGTTTTAAACTGTTAAAATTTACAAGACAGGCTTAGAGGGTGAGAGCGCTTCAGAGATATACAAGTATACAACACAGGATTCACAAGACTAAATCCAATATGAACTTGCAAAAAAACACAGGTGATTTATAAAAGGCCTGAGCTAAACATTATAGCATATCAAGCGTATGAAAGACTTACAACATATTTGGATGTAAGGTTTAAAATAACTTTTACAGATTTCGAAGCAAAATCTAGATTTTGGAGAATAGATTTTGGAAAATAGCTTTTACAGATTCCAAAAGTAAACCTAGGTTTTGAAAAGTGATTTGTGTTTAAGAAGTTATTAGCTTTTACGGATTCCGACATAAAAAAGTGGGTAGAAAAGAGGAAAATAAGAAAGGGAAAGAGAGAAAAAGAAGGAAAGAGGAAAAAGTAGGAAAGAGAAAATCTAGGTTTTAAAATAAGATTTTATAACCAAAATAGCTTTTAGAAAAAAATTTTGCTCGGACAAAACTTTAGTTTTGAGGTAAAACCTAAGTTTTGAAATCAAACGTAAGTTTCAAGAGTGGTTGCCAAACCAACCCTTAAACATGGAGGTAAAGGTAAATAAGAAAGACAATACATCCGTACAATACAAGAGGGAAAGAAATACTATAGTAAGTATTTGAAGATGTTACCTTTTATTTAGAGAGTTTCAACATTCCCGATCGGAGGACTCTCATTTTGGGTATTTGCAGTTTGGATCAGAGAGGAACTGGGAGAGCAAGAGGAGCACAGAAAGAAGCTGTGAAGAAGCTGCAGGAATTTGAGCTTTAATAATGGAGGTACTGAGTGGGAAAGGCAAAATGATTTTTCCTAATTATAAGAAGTGTAGTCAACTCAAAGTCTTGCCTTATGGGTTGTCCAGCACATGTAAAGTTAAAGTAGCTGGCGGTGCTCCACAACCACTGCTATGGTGTGTGTTTAGGAATACCATTAGGAGAATGGATTTTACAGATTTTGAGACATTTTGTGGATTTCGAGATGGTTTTACGGATTTTAAGATGGTTTTTATGGATTTCGAGATGGTTTTTACAGATTTCAAGATGGTTTTATCTTGACTTACGTACACCGTTTTGGTAACGGCGTAACCAAACACGCACATGGCCGGATGTCGTAGCTAGTAGGTCCCATTATTGTGGACTTTTTTTCCGTCTAATTTTGTCTTTTAAAGTATTTTGGAGTAAGTTGATTTGATTGAAGCTTCTTTTAGGTTCAGATGTAAAAATCATATAACCGTAATTCAAAACCAAAGGTAATTAGAAGAGCACCCGGGTCCGGCCCGGCCCATGTCTTACCAAATGACATTCAACCAAAGCAAAAACTCAAGAAATATTCAAAATTGCTGTAAGAAAGTAAGAAATTTAATCATTCAAAAACCAAATACTAACTTATACTTTGTTCAATGAAATTTCCCAAATTATCTATAACCAGATCTTGCTATGGTTTAGTTCAAGCATGGATACAATGGGGATTACCAGCTTATACTCTTTTAATTGATGTGCTACAATTGTTATTGTAATGACCCGAAAAATTGAATAATTTTATTACGCACTTATTACCAAAATATGATATCAATGTAAGGCAATTTGTAGAATCTAAAAAGAAACAAGAACAGAGAGAAGAGGCAAAGCATCAAGATGAAAAAGTGAAGAGGAAAAGATAAGGAAAGGAAAAGGAGAAATAAATGAGAGGGAAGAAAGAGAGAGAAGGGGAAAAGATGAAGACAGAAGGAAGGAGGAGGAAGAAAAAATGAAAGCAGGAGGCAGCACGTCGGAAAGTTGGAAATCGAAAAGTGAAAGGAAGAAAAGTGGAAGAGACGGAAAAAAAAATGAGAGGAAGGGCGAAAGGGGCTAAAGTCATCATAACTACCTCAATTTTCCTTCCTCTCATCATTTAGATCCACACTAGAGAGAAAGGAGGTGAGTTTCTATTTGGGTTCATTTTGTTAGGATAATTTAAAAAATTAAAATATCTTCTTTTTTAACCAATTTCTTTTATAAAATTTGTTCTATATATTTTTTTATTTTTGTGATAACACTATTACAGAGTATACTTTTTACTATTGAAATTCACGTTATTCTTTAAAAAAAATAGAAAAAGTGAAGGCGGTGACATTTTTAAAATTATAGGAAGAATTTAGACGCCCTATATCTAATATAGGGCGCCTAAAGGTGGGTTTAGACACCTTTAGGCGCCCTATATGTTTTGGATGCCCTATCTGGATATAGAGCGCCCCTTTAGACGGCCTATCCGACGGCCCAAAATTACTGCCCATCGTGTCTCTCTCAGCAGCAGTTTCATTCTCTCAACTACTCCATATATACTCCGCCACGCCTCTAAGCCTCCAAACCTCGCGACCCCTCTCCCTGTGCCCCTGAAACACGACGGCAACGTCTCCTAAGCCTCAACAGTGAACAAATAGTGCGTCGAACTCTGCGACAAAACAGCGATCGGCAACCCCGCAACTGGCGACCCCGCGACCCCTCTCCCTGTCCCGATGACGACAGATCCCCCAAACCCCACTGCGAGACCCAACACCCCCAAATATTATTCGAACTCGAAAGGCGCCGGCTCCCTGACAACACAGCGACATACCGCAGCGGCCCCTTACCAGAAGTGCTTCGAAATTGAACCCCAGCAGAGGTACATATATCTCTAACTTTTTTTAAAATTTTTTATCGGGAAAGAATATATTCTTTTTTTTTAATGTCCTTTTTTGTATTACTGATGTCCCATACCGTAACCGAGTTGTTTTGGCAGAGGTGCATTTTTTTTTCCATTTTCATTTTGTGTATAATCCACCTTTATTCCTATTGCATATTTCTATTTTGTTGTTAGTGAAATTGTTGCATTACATTGCTGATATTTTCTACAATTTGGGAGGTTAAATTTTGTTGTTAAAATTTTGGTATGTCTTACATTATGGGGAGATGCTGCCCAAATTTTTTATAATATTAATATGTCCAAATGCTTTTGACTCAACTTATTGTTATGAAATGGGTGATTAAAATTATGTCACTTGATGTAATGGGTGATTGATAAAGTGAATTTGGTATGAGACAACAAATTGTTGACTATGGATTGTTGAATTGTGTCATTGAAATTTTGGAATGTGTTAATTTTAAAGGGAGTTACTGCCAAAATTTGTTAAAAATGAGTAAGAGATCATTCATTTGTTAAGCCATATGTATATGTCTTTATAAAAATTATTCTAAGCCTGATTGTTGTTAAAAATGATTTAGGTAGGTGGCAATAAAATTGATCATAGTATGATGTATGCATTGAGAATGAAGGAACAAAGTTTTGAAATTGAGGTTACTAGCTGAATTAGTTAAATCATCTATTAATGTCTTAAGTGTCAATTTTTTATTTGGTTATTTACTTAATTGTTAAGTTTTTATTAAAAACGAAAGGTTAAATTATACCAAAAAAAAAAAGCCCATCCATCCCCTATGTTTTCTTGTTTTATATTAAACTCCCCATAACTTTATGATTTGTCTTTTTAAATTTGAATATTGTTTACAATGGCTTAGGATTTAATAAATGGATTGTATTTGGATGAGTGCATTAAGAACTAGTGATGAATATGAGAATGGTGTGGAAGAGTTTATTGAATTTGCTAAAAGAAATGTGACTAGCAAAAATGGGATGTATTTTTCTTCCTGTGTCAAGTGTATAAATATGATTAGGCAAAATATTGATTATATAAGAGATAACCTAATTTGTGATGGAATAAGTCCGCAGCACACAAAGTGGATATGATATGGGGAAAAACTAAATGCATATGCAGCACACGAAAGAGATTCTATG
Organism: Vachellia pachyceras; assembly: GCA_025593235.1. Taxonomy (NCBI): domain Eukaryota; kingdom Viridiplantae; phylum Streptophyta; class Magnoliopsida; order Fabales; family Fabaceae; genus Vachellia; species Vachellia pachyceras. The sequence goes on from JANTPZ010031188.1 coordinate 14,705, forward strand.
GATGCAATAGATGAAGATAGAATGGAAAGAATGATTCACGATATTGAGATAGAATCTTTTGCCCAAGCACCTATATATGAAAGCATGCGGAGCAATGCAAAGACACCGTTGTACCCTGGGAGTAAGCATGCACGTTTGACGGGTACATTGCATTTGATGAACTTGAAGGCATCTTGTGGGTGGACCGACAGTAGTTTCACATTGTTGCTGCAATTGTTGGGTGATATACTTCCAGAGAACAATGTACTTCAAAATCGTATGTATAAAACCAAGAAAATCTTATCTACGATGGCCATGGAGTACAATAAGATATATACTTGTCCTAATGACTGTATACTATACAGAAATGGGTATGAAGATCTTAGTGAGTATCTGAAATGTAAAACTGCACAATACAAAGTAGTGTGGTGTTAATTTTATTCTTATCAGAAGAAATTTTTGAAGTAAATATTTTGAAAAGTTTTGAATTTTGATGATATAAGTCCATAATAATGTAAAGGGATTTTAGTTGATAACTTGTATTTTTATTAGGCCATTTTATTAATTTATAATAATTTGTTATATAAATAGATTCAACAATTACTATTTTTCGACTGTTTGAACAAATAAAAATTTTACTAAATAATTTATTTGAGTTATTGGGAATAATGTTAGTATTTTCAACAATTTGGATTTTTGGACAAATGAAAGGTTTATTAAATAACAATTTTACATTCAAAATATAAAATTTAAATTGGGGATTTTGTAAAATAATATGTATTTGGTGTTAAATTAGGATTTAAATAATTATTGAAGTTATGAAAAGTGCAAAATTTACATAAGAACACATGATTGAGATATGAATATGAAATTGTAATTTTTTGGATAATTAATCCAAAACTTTAAATTAATTTAACAAATTAATTACGTAAATTGAGTAATAAATTTGTGTCTACATTATCATGTAGATTGGTGTGTGTGATTCAAAATCTTGAATTATACTCTTGGCTTCTAAAGTTGTCGTGATTAAGTTTGGAGTTGACATAATCGGGGTTAATTTATTTTATATGCACTTTATCGACTGTAAGGTATTTTTGAAACTTTACTTCCTTTTATAATATTCATATGTATCTTTGAAAGATCATGTATATGTTGAATTTATCACTGAAATGATATATTTTCTATCAAATATGTATGAGTGGTAATTGTTGTTGAAATTATTGCTATTGTACTGATTATAAATTATGTGGATTGTTATTATTGTGAGATGTTGATAAAAGAAAAATATATATTACTGAGTGTATTGTATTAGTTTATGGGATATATTGGGTTGTGTGGAAGAGATATGGTTGCTTTGTGTACCCATCGGCTTTTTCATTCTTGGCCTAAATTTGAGTTGAGTGTTTTTGGACGAACACCTTCCTGTTACTGTATATTTGGTGGTGACATATAAGGGGGCAGTGTTTTGGATGTGACTAACTAACCTTTGGCCGGGTATACTAGCATTGATAAGCTACACTGCGTCCAGAAGTTATAAGAGGGAGCAGGATGAATGAGTAGAGATGGTTTCATTTATTAAAAGTATTATGTATTATTTTACTATTAAAATTTTAATGTGACTACTGAAAACCATGCTTCTTTAACTTACGTACCTTTCTTGCATATTTTATAAATTGATTTTGGTTACGGGAACATAATATCTCACACCGTGGTATTAACATTTTTCAGGCGAAACCTCTTATCCGAACAATGGTCCAGAAAAGCAGGCAGAGGCATAATCGTTTATAATCTTGTATGCCTCCGGAATTTTGGAAATTGTAATGTTTATATATTATTATTATAGGATCATCATGTTATGATATAATTTGGTTTTATTTTTGTTAAGATGACAACTGTTTGTATATAAAATCTGTGCTTATGCTGCAATGTGAAAGAATGAAGACTAGTGGGCTGGGTTTTAACCCTGATGTTATGCCATTAGTCTTATATGTCGACCATTATAGTTGATTGTATTAATGCAAAGAATTGGTCATAAAGTTTTTGAAAGTGAAAAAAATTTCTTCTATAACCATGATTAATTATTTATTAATTAGGTTAAATGATTTGCAGGAGAAAGTGCCTTTTCACAATTAAGTTTCTCATTTTATCATAATAAAATTCATTTTAATACAGAAATTGAACTACTTTTTATGTTAAGCATAGAAGATAGTATTAAACGTAAAATTTTTTGTTAATAATGCAACCATGGGAACTTGATGAGTGAAATTATATTGGTAAATAATACCAGACATTGTGTTCAAGAACTTGCTCCAAGTTTAATTATAAAATTTATAGATCCCGAAAATATGTGCTTTATTAGATACGGAGCAAATTTAAGTTTAACAATGGTAAAATTATAATGTAAAATTAAGGTACATCTTTTATCCGAAACTTTTTTGAATGAACAATTTTATTTTAAAAGTTTTTGTTCAAATAATATTGTTGTTGAGGTTTAAAATCTTAATAATGTTATCTCCAATTAACAGCTTTAACAGTCAACTTTTAGTTGATATATTATGCTGAAGTGGCATGACACATGCTTACTCTTTCTTCCCCAGCGAGCACACATCTTCTCCCAACTGCAGAAACCCATAATTCTGAAACAGGGTGCACCTCGAGCTCATTCCCATCTTCCCCAACCTCGCCACACTCCCCCCTTCGGCTCTACCTCTTCAGAACTCTGTTTCACAAGGTAAAGCTGAGAGTCCAGAATCCAGAAAAGTGAAGAGAATCCGAGACTCCAGCAAGCACCCAGTGTACTATCAAAATGATTGGCTCAAACTTGATCCAAATTCAGCGTCTTTCTAGTTCACCCCGTCCTAATCTCATTGATTTTATCCCTAGTCATTATCAGTAGTAAACAACCCTTCCCTCTGTTTTCTTGTCATGAAAAAGCAAGTTGCTGCAACTATCTGTGCTTACTAATTGTTTAATCTCATCCACCCCATAATCTAACAAACTCTCTCCCCACAATCCATTGTTGAGATAATAATTATGCGCACCACCGACATGTTGTTGGATTAAAGTTCCATCCCTTCCGTACACAAACTCTGTTTCTTTCATGTGAGTGATCTGGTTATTGCAGCTCCAATCAGAAGCGTTGCAACTAGCAGCCTCACCACCAACCTTAGACACTGGCTGACTCTGAATGGTTTCCATAAAGTACTATCCTGGAGTTGAAGAATGAAGTTAGAAGCAGAAGCGGTACCACTGAAGAGATTTGAAGAGCCTGTGAAAGACACTTTAGCATGGTGGTAGGAGCAAAAGTTGGTGTTGTCTGAGAGTGATAATGGTGAAGCCGGTGCGGAATTTTGAAGAATGGTTAAAAGGTTACACTGGTGGTGGTGATGATTGATGAGGCTTATTATTCCCCTGAACTGATGAAGGATTCATAAGCATCATTTTCTTCTTAAGCTTGGTGTTCCAATAATTCTTGATATCGTTGTCGCACCTCCCAGGCAAATGAGCTGCTATTATCGACCACCTGCGTTTTTGTCCACTGTCAAATTACTCGCAAAACAAAAATTCTTGAGCCTCGCAAGAAATCGCGAATATGGCTGGGTACATTCCCAACGCCGGAAATGGCAGCCAGAGCACATGACATCGCTGCTTTGAGCATCAAAGGAAGCTCTGTTATTCCTAATTTCCCCGAGCTCATCAACCTGCTCCCTCGTTCCATTTCGCTGGCTCCTCCGGACTTACATGTGGAGCCAGGGCCTTTTACCAGTGGGTACGACGTTTTTATTTTCACATAAATAACAGCAGACTTAGTATAAATAATTTGATTGGTTCAACCAGTGGCGGAGCCAGGATCCTGTGATAGTGGGGGCAATTTTTTATTTTCAAGCAAATAATAACAGACTTAAAATTACAGATAATTTGAGTGGGTTCAAATTTTAACATTCAGTGGGTGCATAATAAAAATCTAATAGTAATTTACATACATACAAAAAAATCCAGTGGGGGCAATTACGCACCCTCAGTAAAGGGTGGCTCCGCCACTGGGTTCAACTGAGTGAATACATAGTAAAATTCAATAGTTATTTACACAAATACCAAAAGTTGAGTGGCGGCGTTTGTCCACGCTCAACAATACTTGCCTCCTCCCCTGCAGCGGCGGCAACGAAGGTTGCTCAGATGTACAAGGTCGACCTACCGGCATCCTCATTGTTGCTGTCGTCACTGGCAGAGAGTCGGAAGAACTGAGCAAGATGTGTGGGCATTGTACGCAGGTGGTGTGGAAGACGGCGACGAGGGTAGGGTGTCTCCAAGATTGAACAAAGTATATTTGCTCAGTCTTCCAGTGGAATCACTCAGCTTGTAGAATAGAGAGAGGGGAGATGGCTTTGCAGAAGAGAGGGAAAGCAAAGAATGGAGGAGAGAAGGAGAATGGGTGGAGTGCCACATCAACCGCCACGTGCAGTGTAAAATCAATAAAAATAAATTAAACAGTTAAACTTATCGATAGCTAACCGTTGGGCTACTTTGCCATGTTTTGACCTTAACCTCTAATTTACCTTTAAAACGATGAAAAATTTTCTTCCTAACCGCTAGTTAATTAGAATGTTAGATACTGTTTAATGGTTTTAGAAAAAAAAAAAATACAAGTCGTTTGTGGAATAAAACCCTTCCCAATTCATGTCCTCTCTCTCTAAACAAACAAACACTGTGACTCACACTCAAACCACCGACACAGTCATGCTCCAAAGCTTTCCATTACTATGATCTACTGTCCCTCTACTCTCAAAACAATATGTATGTATTGTCCTGAAGCCTGCCCTGTTCTTGCTTCCACACTCTACCTTATATAAGATCATTTACTATGATCAGTTTCTTTGGGTTTAACGAGTATTCTCTTCAAAGCCTGATAATCTTGCAATTTTGGTTAATTTTCATAGGATCTTTGTACTTGTAATATACATAAAAATAATATAATGTATTTAGACATATGCATATATCCTTAGGTTCATAACGATTTTCCCGATTCTAGGAAAAAACCTACCGTTTTTGGAGTTGACAATGATTGGAGGTGTTGATGGATTGAAAGTCTACAAGTTGGTAATCCTGACCTCTTTCAAAAAATTAAAAAAAAAAGACATAATTATGACCTGGTCTCGTGTTTATCTAGTTTCTTAAGAGAAGTGAGTTTGGAATATAAAAATCTACCAATAATTCTGCATTTTTCAGCTGGAACTTCCATTTTCAAACATAATCAATACTATGCTTTTCAAATGAATTTGTATATTTCATTATTATTATTAATTCCTTTATATATATAATTTGTTTTTGCCAGATGATCAAGTGTAATTGAGGGTGGAGGATACAAATGAATGAAGATGATTGGTGCTCAACATTATGGAAATGAGATTTCAATCATTTGTAGTGTAAGAGGGTCATTGCAAGGAGCGGTGAAACCTATTCACTAGTGTTACGTGTTTCATAGGATGCCTTTTTTGAAGGAAAAAATGCCTATTTATGACATCAATTTTTCCCTATATGATTATCCCAATTGTGTTGAATTTGAGCATTGGCAAATTCAATTGTGGATAACTTTCTAAAATGTGTTTTCCACATTCATATAAATTTGAATTCAAATTTGAAACTTCATACTTAAGCGGCTCCACTAGAATTAACACCTGTTGGTTTAGACATTTTTTATGTGATTTTTACTTACAAGCTTCTCAAACATGTTTTTCACATTCACAAAAACTCGAACTTAAATTTGAACTTGAAACGTCAAACTTAATCTGTCAAAACCCTTTCTACTAGAACCAACACATGTTAAACACAAGAATGCATTTCTTGATATTTATGTGTTTCTAATGTATTTACTGTTATTTTATGTGTGCTCCTAATGTTTAATAGACTTGTTTGCACAAAGGTTCAACTTAATTGGCTAAAAGAGGATTTATCTGAAATTTTTCTGGCTCATTCGAATTCTCATATTGAGGACAACATCAAATAGCAATGTTTCAAATAATAGGAAATTGACACAATTTTGTTAACTATTACGAATTTGAGAGCAAGTTGATACGATAATGTAAGCTAAAAATGAAAAATTCAGTGAATCAACCTGATAATTTGACAGCTTTGATTATAAGCAACCATGACATGAAATTTTCCGTCACTAGAAGATCTCCAACAGATAAAGAAAAGGTCAAAGTAGATTGACCCCATCAATTAATCTGTTCAATCATCTATTTCCAAGGAGATACCGATTCATCTTATTCATATTCCATGATGCTCATAATGAAGTTGTGAAATTTCTAACTGGTTCATGGAGGATAGCTCCCACGTTAGAAGCATAGGGGACAAGAGGATGAGTGGACTTTAGGCGTTGCATAGTGCTGAAAATGATGTCTTATGAGCAATATCAAGGCAAGTGCTCATTTTCCTGCAGAGATGAGCTTGACTGCACCAAGATCTTCATCAGTAGTGGTTTAGGATATTAAATATTAATAATATAATCATCAAGTAATTGCATTTTCTCATAAAGAAATATTTATATAAAATAACATCATATATATCTCCAGAATATTGTACCTTTTCTTAAGAAAATGTAGCTCTTTTGTGACTGGAGATTTGCTTTCTTGTAGCAATGTCCCTCCTATTTGGTTTAGAAGAAAAATATGAAAGAGTAATTTGAAATTAATTTATGGGCAGAATTGCTATAAAATCCTAAGGAATGAATCAAATCACTAAAAAAAAATCTTCCAAAAAAAATCTTTCGACAATTTGAAATATACAAGCAAATCATGATTAAGAAAATAAATTGTGTTTAATAAGGTGTACAAAATGGAAGGAGGAGGAGGAGTTGGGAAGACTGTTTTGTTATTTTGCAGCTAAGTTTGCATTTAGTGGTCTCATATTACTCCAATTTCATGTTTCTACTACTACACTAACAACAACAATAACAAATTAAAAATATTTTATATGAATAATAACAACAATAACAACAACAAATTAAGCTCTAATGTTTTTTATTTAATAAATTAATTATTGTATTGCATAACTCAAATTGACTTATCACCCAATTATATTACCCCATATATTTGGCAAAAGAGGTTGATGAACCTTGCGATATTAAGTTAAAATTATTAGAGACTAAGTTCTAATAAAGTTAAAAATTTAGGTATTGAATTATGTTACTCATGGTTCATGAATTCAATATGAGTTAAAACTTAAAATATTATTCCAAAAATATCATATCTTACCTCCAATTCTTAATATAAAAGTTACATACTCAATTTGAGAAGATTAAAAAAAAGTGGTTAAATTAATTATTTGTAATATTTTTTAAAGTACCCTATTTCATTATAAATATCATTAAATATAAACATCTGCGTATAATCAATAGATAATTTGGAGAGAATATTATAAACTTAGGAATTGAAATATTATATTTAAAATGTATGTTTTCACTTTCACAATTCAGCCATGGAAGCTTTGGGAAGAAGACGAAAAAAGCTATTGTTATTTAAGATAAAACTTAGTTCAAAATACTTATTTCAATTTGCTCAAATTTATAGGTGAACTTACAAGTAGGCATGCACTAACTAGTAATAACAAAATCATGAGAGTAATTGAAAAGCTTAGCTTAATAAATTATGAATATAAACAACTTGACGTGTTTATCTTTTAAAAAAGTGTTAGCATGCAAATTTGCTGAGAGAGTTTTTTCTCTGGAGCAATGTTATTTTGAAAATTTTTTATGAGCTTTGTTGTCTCATCTTATTAAAAAATTGATGATGGTGGTTAAAAAATTGTCGTTGGCCAGTAATAGCATTAACGATTAGGTACAACATCGCTTCTAAGAAAATTTTAAAGATAAATTTGCACATTAAAAATTATATAGATGTTATGTTATGCATCTCTAAGTTCTTGAAATTTATATAAACTTTGTAGTACCCCTATTCCTTAATATAAGATTTAATTGACTTTTCAAGAGATTACGAAAGCTAATTAACTAATATATTTATTATTTTTCTCTAAACTAACTAACCTAATTTATAAATTGATATATAATCTAATAATATATATACGTATTTCAGAATATATATTATAATTAAATAATGAATTTAATTTTTAATTAACATTAAAAAGTTAATTAACTCTAGGAATTAATATTATGCATATAGAGGTCATTTGGGTAAGCTTTTTTCCATTTTTCACGTTGCAAATAAGTCGAGACAAAACTCTTCTCACATACTTACCTCGACTTACGTAAAAATACTTCTCCACCACTTTTTCAAACGGGCTCAGAGATTCTGGATTTCAGCTCTATAGTGCATCGTACTGTAGCTACACTACATTCCCACCTAAGTAGTGCATGAAGCTCTTTTTTTTTTATTTAAAGAACATGCACTAACGGATTGAGGTTATAATGACATGGTCGAACTCGTAACCTTCTATTTAAGATATACCATACCCATATATTACCTCAGTACGAAGGAAGCTCTCTGGCCATGGCAGAGCCTATTGTTAAGAACCATCTTTTGGGCCTCTACCCTACCGTAGATACCTAATCCTCGTTTGTTTCTATCATTTGTTTCTATCATGTTACTTCATATAACATCTCAAAATATTAACCTTTTTATAAAATTTTATGTGTAGTTATTTCAACATTAAATGTATTTTTATATATTTTAACTCTAAATAATTGCATTCTTACTCATCATCTTTTCCTGAAATATTCTATTTCATTACTTTTCTTATAATTGATTTTCTTTTATTTACACTTTATAAATAAAAGTAAAATTTTGGTTATTACATATTTATTACTTTAACTAATTTTAATTAATTTCACAAAACCGTTTAATTTTGTTTAAAAGGTTGTTATAAAAAGGAGATGGGATGTATATAATTGCTAGTTTGCGGTCTGGTAGTTTTTTATTCTTCAGACGCTTGCCAAATTCCTATGAGTAAACTTTCTTAATTTCACCAAAGGGGCCAAAAAAATAACACTTTGACCTTAAAGGCATACATATTGAAATGATATATCACTAATGGCAAAGTCTTTTTGCAGTAGTTAAAAAAATAATTTATACACTATTTACCTAATAGGTATTGATGCAACTAGTGTTTTAGCTTTGGACTAATACAATATTTTGTGTTTCACATTTGCCTTCATTTTAATTTTGATTTCTCCAACTTCATTTTGTTGAAAATATTTATCTTTGTAATTTAATAAAAATCTGGAATATTGTACCCATTGAGTGATCAAAACCCATGGTTTACAAGTCTGGTCCAATCCGATCAAATCCAGATAAGCAATAAAATAAAATCAAACTAGACTGATTGGTTGAATTAAACCAGTTCAAAACCAAGTTCTTACATCAATTGATATGGTACAATCTGACCCAGATTATTTATTTATTTTTTATATTACTAATTTATAATTATTGTTGCTAAATGTGAAGATCATCATTTCATACATAAATTTTAATATTTTATGGCGTATTTTTGGTTTTTTTCTGTATTAATTTTGTATTATCAGAATAAAATTTTACCTTCTCTAGAGGGGAAATTAGATTTACTTCTCTGGACTCCAAAAGGGGTCTAGGAAGTTCTTAAGAATTAGTCTGGTCTAACTTAGCCTTATGTTGGTATTGGCTAGAACCAATCATCGATTTATCTTATACATTGATGTTTATACCAAACCAAATCTCGAATTGGCATCAACTTGATATGACGTAAACCATGCACAACCATAAATACATGCATGCATGCATACATATCATACTTTCTACGTTTCCTCCGCAATAACCGATGTAAAACCTAAACCTATCCTGCACTGATGTATGATATGGAAGTGGAATTCATGTCAATATCAATACAAAACACATAAAATTTTATAAGAAATCGCACTATATACGAAATTATTAGGGCAAATTTGAGAGGTAGAGACAGAGGGAGGATGAATATATTGAGGCATAGCAACATAAACAAAAGGGAAATGAGATACAGCCTGCGAAGTTGCATTTAAGAGTATTATATATATAATAGTGTATGCACCAATCTCTATATGTCTCCCTTTACAATCGACATCATACATACCCCTACCCTAAATGCCTAAGGGTTAAGTAGCAATTTTGCTACAGAAGTATATACATTTGATCATTGTGTATCCGGAAGTTTTCTTAGGATCAAATTCATCTAGAAGTTTATAAAACATAGCATTTTTTACCTAAATCAATGGATCATTAACGGACATCCTTTAAAGATCTGTTGTTTTAGGTAAAAAAATGGTACATTTTATAAACTTCCAGAGTGAATCTGGTCCTAAGAAAACTTTTGGATACACAGTACTCCAACATGTATACTTCCGTGGTAAAAATGCTACTTAACCCAATGCATACATATCTCCCCTCAACAAATATTCTTTCCACTTTCATCGTTCTTTTCTTTCCTCATACATCTCCCTACTTACCCTGTATAATGCTCATTTGGAAGCCATTTCAAAATCTAGGTTTTGTAGTAAAATTTAGATTTTACCCCAAAATCTAGATTTTGTTAAACATTCACATTTTTAAAACCTACTTTTTGTAACAAAACTTAAGTTTGAAAAGGTTATTTTCTTGTCAAATCACACTCCCTCTCATGATAAATTTTCTCTTTCCTTTTTTCTTTCTTTTTCTTTCATCTTTCCTACTTACCATTTCTATTAGAATCTATAGAAGTTATTCTCACCATAATTTTCTAAACACAATCACCTTTTCAAAACCTAGGTTTTACCTCAAATTTGTAAAAGTTATTCTCCCAAAATTTATTCTTTAAAACTCAAGTTTTGTCTCGAACTCTGTAAATGCTATTCTCCACCGAACTTCCAAATAAGCTTTAATGTATGTATATATGTATATTCATCAATGGCGAACTCATGACCCTGAATCAGAAGTGCAAACTATTTTTTAATAGTGGGTTCAAGATAAGTGAGACTTATTCTTAATATGTTTTTAGAAGAATTTGAGCAAAAATTTAGTGGGCTCAAGATTAGCAAATGAGTAGGTGTAAAATAAATCACATAGTACTAATATATACCTAATTTTCTGAAAGTCAGGGGGCGGCTGAACCCACTAGGATCAACTTAGGTCCACCTATGATATTCATACATTACATTTGATTCTTAACATGTTCAACTAACTTTTTTTGGAAACTAAGGAAGTTAATTAACTGTTATTTATCATTTTTCTTTAAACTAATTTTACTGACTTATAAACTGGTATATAATTTTATTTTTTATATAAAAATATTTTAGAATGTATGTTATAATTAAGTGATTTATTTAGGTTTTTAATCTTTTCAAAAAGTCAACTGACTCTTTGGATATATTTCTTAAAACTTAACACAAACTTTAATTAAAAATAAAAATTATATACTTTAATAAAACTTAATATCTTTTATAATTTATTATATACATTTTATAAAAGTTATATAAGTCTAGAAAGTAATAATAAAATTTAGGTAGTTTAAAATAATTCATAAAAAATTTATGTGAGTTAGAAAAAGGGAAAATAGCAGCGAAGCCTTAGGGAAGCATAATAACATCAAAAAGATCCCATGAATTTGACCTTCTTGCAGAAGTGTTCCTTAGGATTTTAGGGAAATACGAAATTCATTTCCATTTCCCAAATCCATTTTAAAAGCATTCTGAAACTGAGAAGCCAAGGAGCAAGAGAGTTGAAGAAGACGCTGTCACTATCGCCATTACTTAGAAACTGAGGAGTCATCATCGCTAAGAGCCCAAGGCCATTACTACAGAGTATACTTTTTACTAATGAAATTCGCATCCTTTTTTAAAAAAGGGAGTAAAAAGTGAAGGCGGTGGCATTTTTGAAATTATAGAAAAAATTTAGGCGTCCTATATCTA
>JANTPZ010031189.1:0-23903 GCA_025593235.1 Vachellia pachyceras
CATTTGGCCTAAATGACAAGAGTAAAATGGTCATTTTGATTAAAAAGGCCTAGGACATGAAATGTCATCAAATAATAAGGACATTTTGGTAATTCGGTTAAAAGTCAACAAAAAGTCAGAATTGACCAAAATGTTAAAGTTGACCAGAAAAGTCAAAGTTGACCAAAATGTCAAAGCGGACCAAAAATGTCAAAATCAACCAAGGGCAAGGTTGGAATTATGAAAAAGTAGTAAAGGTAGTGGCATTTTGGTAATTTTGAGGAAAGTAAGATAAGTAGTGGCATTTTCGTAATTAAGAGATTTCGGAGCTAAGGACGACTGAGAAATAATTATTTGAGGTAGCAGGAGTCCTCAAATGCTGGAGACCCGAACTAAGAAAATTTTAGTTGGGTTATAAAGTAATTAATAAAATTATTACCCGGTATCCGATGTGGGCAGTTTTGCTGTACGGAAAACAACAGTGCCCGAAAAGCCCGAAAAGGTATTTTCTTAGAAAATTAATTACGGAAAATCCGGAAAGAATTTTGAGGAACGGAAAAGAGCTTGAGAATCAGGGAAAAATATAGAATTTTTTCATGTCCTTAAGTCAAATTGGCCACCGAAAGCCGTTTTACTGTGTTGCACACAAATCGAGGAATAAGCCTTTATTCTCATCAATCCCTCTCCTTTGCACACATTAATCTACAACGAAGAGTATGCCAATGGTTGAATGACATTTTTGAAAGAAATGATGGAATATATCATGATACCAATTGATACAGAACAAGAAGGGGTAACAAAGAAGAGAGAGAAGAGAAAAAGATTCAAAGGGAATTTTTGAGAGAAGACAAGAATAGAATTGTTATTCATGTTGGAGAAATGGTAGAGAAGTGTAACAGTCCAATGCCCCTCCCTTGCAGATATTGTTTATGTTGCAAATAAAGTAGGATTTTGTTTCACTGGTTTTCAATAATACCCCAGAAAACATGTTTATGAGGGGAAGATATCAGCACCCTTATAAAACATGCTTTGTTTCCCTTCCTAACCGATACGAGACTTCACATTCACCCTTTATATGAACCTAATTTCCTCACTAACACATGGATCAGAGGCCTGACTTTGATACTAATTGTGACACCCTAACACTCATTTCTCATAAATATTGTCCATGTTGCAAATATAGCAAAGTTTTGTCTCTCTGGATTTTTACAATAACCTAGAAAATGCATCTATAAGGAGAAAGTGTTCGTATTCTTATAAGACATGCTTCATTCTCTTTCCAATTGATGTGGGACTCACAAGAAGTACTTTCATACTCTTGAAATGTCACATCATATATACTCTATCCAATGAAAATATTCTAATTATCCTTTTTATGGATCTCATATCCCAAAAATTTCTTTTGATTATTTCTCCCTCTTCATAACCCATCATAATATATATTTGTGGAACCCACAAGAAAATAAAGTCAGAACATTTACATTGTAGAGAACAAGTTAATGTGACACTCCGAAAGTGTAAATATTTATCCTATTTATAGGCCTCAATTTAACCATGCGAATTAATGTAAAACATTAAGAGGATCGGCTTTTTAAGAGATTCTTGGAAGCTAAGATCAATCTTGGTTTTAATTAATATTTACCAAAGGTTTAAATTAACTCAACATCTTTCTAATTATATACATATAAAACATCTGTAAAGTTTTAATATGTTGGAATCTAAGCATTTGTGTATTAGTTGGTAATAATCTACCTTTTGTCCTCTATGGAGAAAATTTTTATAATCAGTGGATCTACTTGTTGTGCTTACAAAAAAAAAAACGAATCTGACTTAAAATAAATTATAATAGGGGTGAGAAAAGCTAAATACTACTCCATTTGATTAAAAAAATAATGAACATAAAATATTACAAATTCACATTAGCAAGGAAGCATCTTGTCTTAGTGGTTGGAGTGTCTTTTGGTAACTTCATTGATCAAGTGTGTGTTTTTTATGTACGATTTGCAGATTTCGTCAACATGGTACATAAGATAAGATAGATATTCAAACCTTATTATATTATTAATGGGAGAATTTTATTTTACTCAGAAAAAAAATATTTAATAAATTTTAAAACGTAGTCAATAAACCATTTTCACTAATTACTTATAAGTTCTTCGGATTTGTCATATATTACTCCTTCAATCCTAGATGAAAGATCCTTTTTGTACTTCCACTACAAAGGGGTATATTATTAAGAGTTTCTCAATCATTTTCCTAACATTTAAATCGTATAAAAATGTGTGAAAATATTTAAAAAGAAGTAAAAATGTAAAAAATTAATTATGAAATTTAACATTATTTTTGTGTTATCAGTAAATGAATCTTGATTATTTACTTTTACTTTTATTAAGAAGACTAAAAATAATAGGAGACTTGGACATTACTAAAAAAAGTATACCGATCGAAATAGGTTATTGATTGAGATTCTTTATCTGACAAAAATAAATAAGTGCACCCATTTTTTAACATTCAAATCTTATTAAAATTTATGAATAAATATTAAAAAATTGAAATAAAGTTGCACACCTCCTAAATAGTGCTTGTTTGGGAAGCATGTTATGTCCCCATTACACACAAGTTGAGACAAAATTCATCTTACATATTTATATCGGTTTGCGTAAATCACTTTTCCAACGGATTTTTAAACACAATATATCTGGAACCAATTTTTTTAAAATATTTCACACATGAACCAACTATTGAAACTGAATAAGAATCAATTAGATACACACACGTCCATGTTTTATGAATTCTATGAATCCCCACACACACACACATGTCTCTCTCTCTCTCTAACCTCACACCATATATTTTATATTTATATCAATGTTATTTTTTAAAAAATAAATATGCTTAGGGGGGAAGAGAGATTTAACATGAAAATAATAAAAAATTCACCGTAGGTCAAAAATTTGGATAAATGTCTTGTTTGACGCAAGAGTGCAACCTGAGAAACGTATTCTCACCAACCAACCACCAACTCCAAGTTAATTCAGTTCAATCGGTTAGACCATCCGAAGATTTTGCAGAAACAACTTAACTTGCCTTCTTAGACTCAATTAACCCATTTGCCTTATCGATATATATATATATATATAATCTCACTTAACTTATTTCTCTCTCTATATATAGTCATCTTCTTCATCTTCTCTTAACCAACAGCGATGGCGTCAACAGATGCAGAGAAAGCAACAGATCAGTTGAATAATAATAACAGTAATAGTAGTAATACTGCGAATAATGTGGTGTCATCGACGAAGACGAAGACGGCGATGGCGACGACTAAACTTGCGGAGAGGGATTGGGTGGTTTTGTGTTTGAGGATACTTGCAGTTATGTCAACTGCTTCTGCAACAATTGTGATGGCACTCAATAAACAGACCAAATCCTTCGTGGTTGCCACCATTGGTATTAATCCCATCAAAGTTTCAATAACTGCTAAGTTTCATCACACTCCTGCTTTTGTGCAAGTCCTCTAATCTCATTCATGCTTAACTCCCCATGTTGTTCTAAAAGTCTTACTGTTCATAACAGATAACGCCACTTCTATAGAGGTTTATACATATGTGTGTGTCTGTATTGCTACTATATATCTTGGGTTTGTCTCACCTTTCATCACACTACCGACTCCATTAATAGCAAGATTTCTTATAGGTTATAGGGTTAATGACATTGTTGCTTTCAGCACTATATTCAAATTCTAGGTTTAGTCCTCTGCAACTGTATTTTTTTGCCCCTATAGTTTCTTCCATGAAAGACGGTAGCTTCTATTGAATCATTACCAGTTTTGGTTTTCGTTTTTATATTCAACCACGTTTTATCATTAAAGCTAATATCTAAATCTTTGTAAAACTATAGGAATTGATGTTTTGAATGGAGGGAACTATGTGAACAAAAACTCACGACATTAACTTCATGGATTAAAATCAAAATTCAATTAAAATGTAAGATTCAATAATGATATTAACTCTAGGTTATATATATATATATGTTGTTTTGGGTTCTAAATGTAGTGTGTGTTTGGGAACTCCGTTTGGGAGAAAGGAAATACGGCTTTTGAGATGATTTTTTGAATTTTAAAATGCTTTTACAGATTTCGAGATGGTTTTTACAGATTTCAAAATGGTTTTGTGTTTGAGGAAACAACCACGTAGAAGTTAGTTGAGAAGTGAATATTCTTACATTTATTTATGATGGGGACATACAGGTTCTTTGTGATAGCTAATGGGAATGCAAGTCTGCATAATCTGGTGATGATAGCAATGGATTTATTTGGACGCCAATTTGACTATAAAGGACTCAGACTTGCACTAATTGCGATACTTGATATGGTACATATTCAAATTATTTATTTATTTAATTAGACATTTCTTATTTAATTTGTTGCATTATATGGAATCAGATTAGTCATACAGGGTATAACCTTATAATTAAAACATTGGGGCTTTTTATGAATTATACATATTGATATATTAATAAAACTTATATTGTTTTTTTTAAAATTTAATAGGCGTTACTATGTATACTACTTTTCATATTTAAAAAATATATATACAACGTACCTTCATTTGAAAATAAATAAGATTATTGTGAAAAATTATAAAATTCAGTAGGATATGTCTGCATAATTTACCTTTTGTTTTCACCAAACATATAGAATAAAGTTTCATATTCACCATAAAAAAATAATAAAGATGTATATAATTTTGATGAGATTTTACAAAAATAATCCATGAAATTCAGTTAGGAAAAATTGTGTGAATTTAAAAAGGAAGAAAAATTTACAATTTTAACAAAAAATATTTTCTAAACGAATCGGTGTTTTACTTGAAAAATGTATTTGATATTTATTTCAATACAATTGATTTTAACTGTATTTCATGTGTCTAAATCTCTAATACATATGATATTCACTTAAAATCAATTTTTTTTTTTCAAAACAACAAATCATACCCTTAATTAGTAAGAACGCCCGAAAGAAAATAATTAAATGCAAATTACTTGAATTAATATGCAATACAGATGGTCATGGCGCTGGCGGCCGCCGGAGACGGAGCAGCAACATTCATGTCGGAGTTAGGGAAGAATGGTAACTCTCATGCACAACGGGACAAAATCTGTGACAAATTTGAAGCTTACTGTAACCGTGGCGGCGCCGCCCTTGGCTGCTCCCTCGCCGGCATCGTTCTCCTCCTCATTATCTCAGGGATGTCCATCATCAAACTACTCAAGCCAAATCGCATTAACTATATCATTCCATGATTAGTACGACCACGTACTAAGACACTTTATTATTTGGCCTTTGTGTTTATGAGTTTATGTTTAATGATCGGCTAGCAATGGCTTATCTTTGTAATTATTTATGCATTAAGCACAAATAAATGCGTGTGTACGCTGCTCCTTCGTTAATTAGCTGTTTTTGTTAAAAAAAAATTTGGGAAAATTATCTAGAGGTCCCAAACAATAGAATTAACCACGAAATTGTCTTAAAGATTCAGAAAATTACCATAAGATCTCAGGAGTAGCAGATGAGATTTTTAATAAAGACTAGTAAGGTTGTTAATGACAACCTTATCAAGCTCATAACCCATATATACTAGGCTTAAACGTTCTCCATATAATTTCCCCTTAAAGGGTTGTTTGACACAAGGGACTTGAAGGGGAAGAGGAATTTTTTTTTTTGAGTTTGATTTTAAAAAATTCGAAAAAATTCATTAAAAAATTTTAATCCCACTTTTTAATATTTTTAAAAAAATCTAATTCTAAATATTTTTTTTCTTTGCCCACTTTTCCTCCCTTCCCTTCCCCCGCCCATATCAAACACACTCTAAAGCTAAATTTTTTCACTTTAAAACATTGAGGGGAGAAACTACCCAAATAATGAGATATAAAGTCTTAATAACGACAAGTTCAATTTACCCAAACATGTAAGGATATAAAGACGGTTCAATGCTTGACAAAAAAAAAAGACGGTTCAATGCAATACAATAGTTATTAGATACATATTTTTCCAAATCATAACTTAGTTAATTGTGAATTCTAATGCATGATCGATCTATGGTGATCCTCCCTTTAATCTTTCTTAAAACCTTTAACGTACTGAACCCATGAGCTCCCATAATACTTAACAAGATTTGTCCATATAATCGACCAGACTTCTCTAAACTATCAAATTCTGAGATATAGCTCAACCAAAGGCTACAGAGCTTACAACCACACCAATATTGTTTCCTCTCTTAAAACAAGAAACCTTAAGGCATAACGAATAATGCCAGATACTAACATGATGGCATACCGACCAAGTGGTACCTTTTTATCCCAATAATCAAATCCTCGTTCGTATCACAACCCACTTTAACCAGTGAAGTTTTACAAATAAATACCAGTACTTTTTTTTAAATCAACTGGCATATTTCGCAAAAAAAAACTGCAAGTAACTTCATATCAACCTCTATCATTAATTTCTCTGATAAGGTGAAAATGCATGAGTATATGTTTGATCCTTTAGTGTGACCTGGGCTCCTTTGTCGAAACAATAGCACAGCTATTGTTACAGAACAAATCTATTGGATTTGAGATGGTAGGAACCACCCTGTAACAGATCCAGACTCGATAGGCCCAATGGAGGATTGTTCAAGCCCAAACCGAGGAGATGGGGAAACAAAGGTGAGAAAAAGCCAGAGAATTAAGAAGAAACCGTGGAAGCTTCGAGATTTAGATGAAGAATAATATAATAGGACAAAAGGACGGTTAGAGGGGATAGAATAGAATTTGTGGATTCTCTTGCCCTCTCTGTATCTTTCTTTGTCGTTTCCTTCTGGGGCCTCCGTGCCTATTTCTATTATTCTGTCATTTTGTCATTCAGTGTAGCAGCAGATTCCTTTTTTGCATGGCTCTGTAACGACGTTCTGGTATTTTCAATACAATGAACAGAGCATTTATTTGTACTGTGTGTTTGGAGAAATTGGTTGTGACACACCCCCCAATTCAGTAGTAAACTTTTTGATCCAAAAGGCTTCTTTTGCTGCATCTAATGCTGTAATATACTCAGCTTCCGTTGCAGAATCAGCTATTGTACTTTGCTTAGAGCTCTTCCAGCTTACTACGCCACCATTCAACAGGAATACAAATCCTGACTGCGATCTAGAGTCATCTTGGTCAATTTGAAAACTCTCATCTATGTATCTAGTTACACAGAGTTCATCATCCAAACCACCGTATAGTAAGAATAAATCCTTAGTCCTTCTCAAGTACTTAAGGATATTCTTGACAACAGTCCAATGACTCTCACCTGGATCTTACTGGTATCTACTAGTCATACTCGTTTTATTGAAAAAAGGTGGTACCTTTTTATCCCAATAATCAAATCCTCGTTCGTAACACAACCCACTTAACCAGTGAAGTTTTACAAATAAATACCAGTACTTTTTTTTCAAAATCAAATGGCATATTTTGCAAAAAAAACTGCAAGTAACTTCATATCAACCTAACTCACAACCATTACAACATTCATTCACAAGGCAAATTGAAAAGTAGTCATCTCAGTCTTGGCTCAACACAACATCACACTTGTTGATTATTAATTCCTCTTGCCAATTCGAAACAGTTACCACTACTACAGAGTATAGTTTTTACTACTGAAATTCGCATCCTTTTTTTAAAAAAGAGAGTAAAAAATGAAGACGGTGGCATTTTTGAAATTATAAGAACGGAGATTCGAGTTTACGCGCCCTACTTTTAATATAGGGCGCCAAAAGTGGGCTTATGACGCTCTATATTAAAGGTAGGGTGTCAAAAGTGGGCCTTATGGCGCCCTTTCATAAGATAGGGCGCCAAAAGGGCGCCCTTGCATATTTCAAATTCGCCCGCCTCCTTCCTTCATGTACGTCATTATTCCCCATCCTTTTTTGCCAGTAATTCAAGCTTCTTCCACCATAAATGGCAGCTGCAAGTTCACACACCACTCCTATCTCTACTCCTTCAAAGACCCTTCCCGTCGTTAGAACCTCTGTTGCCTCCAATCTCACTTTCTCACCTTCGTCTTTCAAGCTTAACTTGAAGTCTCTCCGACTCTGAGTCAAACGACGCTCTGTTGTCGGCTTAGCTCTTGGAGCTCAAATGGTTTCCGCTCAGACCATAAACCCCCTGCTTCTCTTGATTTCTAGACGAATATCTTCAAGAGAAGATTAACCTTGCTGGACATGATGAGGTATGTTGCTTTTAATGTCTATGCTCTTCTTTAGAATCTCCATTTTGGTCAAGTCTCTCTCTTCATTTTCTGCATTTACGTTTCGGATTTGCAGCACTTAGGACACAGAAAGGAATCTTTTTGGAAAGCTTGGAAGGGGTTTGAAGGGTTTATTATATAAATGTCTCCCAAGTCCTAACTGATCTCATATAAAATTGTAGCTTTGAGCTTGGTTCTGTTTTAGCCGCGTGACTGTGTTTGTTTATACATTCTTTTTAAGAGTCAGTTACTACTTGTTGATGATGTTGAGGATGTTTTATTGGTATAGTTTAAGGAATTTGAGGATGTTTTATTGGTATAGTTTTATCGCGCTTCGTTTCATTACCTTTTTTCTTTGCCTTTTGCCGATAAACTGTTCGACGAAATGCCTGAACCATGCATTGCCTTACTGCTTCTGCTTTTTCTCCCCGACAACTCCTTAGCGGATTTGAACTCTCTGCGCGCACTTTCCCTCCGTTTTATTTGTCCTCGATTTGAGGGGACCGAGGAGGGCGATGTAGCAGTTCGCATCTCTGAACCTTGCGAAAGAGACTGGGTCGCTTCTAGGGTGCTTGGATTCTTTCAAGAAGGGATATTGTTGTAAAGGTTTGTATTGGGGTTGCTCGGGGTTCTTGAGGAGGTGCAAAGACCGGGATTCTGAGGGAGATTTCTTACTAGAGGCGGAGATTTTGGAGTTTATGAAAAATTCCAATAAAACACTTACGGCACCGTAGGGTAACACTTACGGCGCCCTATATTGCAATATAGGGCACCGTAGGGTACACTTACGGAGCCCTATATTGCAATATAGGGCGCTGTAGGTCTAGCTTGCGGTGCCTCACTTGATATAGGGCGCAGTAGGCCCTAACTTTCTACTCCCCTCACATACATGCCCCCTCAAGAAAGGGCGCCAATTGGGTTAAAAATAGGGCGTAAAAAGTACCTTTTGTAGTAGTGTACTTATCTATATAATGCTAATAGCGTCAATCTACACTATTCACTCTAAATCACCAAATTAACCTCTATCATCAATTATTCCTCATCACTATCCATCTTTATATAACTTACATGTAACCCTTCACCATCTGGCTTAACCATCCAAAAACGTCCCAGTTTACCAAAATAACCTTTAATCAACTTATTCAAATAATCAGTAGCCTTTAATCAACTGCTCTAATAATACCTCAAACAAATTAAACACTGAATCTATACTCATTTTAATGAATGAAAATTCTCTAAGATTCAATATCAACCGCATTAACCCTACCATATACTATTCCAAACCCCAAAAATCCAAGAACAATGGGGAGAAATTCAAGTAGAATAAATTACCTAGAAGTTTGGAAGCTTGAAAGACACCCTAAGGTTTGAAAATATAAACTCTGGAAGAACCCATGTTTTCCTTCATTTCTCCTTTTCTTTCTGTTTTTGTGTTTTGTTAAATTATCCTATATATGATAGCAACATATTATCATAGAATAGAAAGATATAATCCTATCAAGACATCGGTGGAAAAATGTGTGTCTGTGTGTGTTTGATAAATATATTTTATATAAGATATCATAATTTTTTCTCTTAAGTAGTTGGTGGATGAATTTTATATACAAATGTATATACAATTATAATAATTATGTTATCTTTTTGTGAGACATAAAAGGTAGGGAGAAAACCATGCAACCTTTTGATTTGAGTAATGTTACCAACAAAATATTTTATTCAAGCTATCAGAAGAAGAACTGTATATTATACATTGAACTTGTAATTGACAAGACCTCTTTCCTTAATTCAATGTAAGTGAAGTTGATGCATACTCCATTTTTAATAATCATTGCTTTTGTAAAAGGAAAACTAATCATCTGATCCCTATACTTTTAACTTGTTTTTGATTCAATCTCTACAATTTAACTCAATACAACTCAATCTTTATAATTTCAACTTGATTGTAATTAAATTTCTGAACTTTGACTTGCTACAATTCAATTCTAATGGTTTAAACAATTTTATGATTTAATCCCTATGTTTTAAGAAATAAAATCATATATAATACAAGTTAATGATTATAATATAAAATGGTTAGAAATATAGGAACCAAGTTGCAAGTCAAAGTATATTGACTAAATTACAACTAAGTCAAAATGATAAGGACCAAAAGATTAACTTTCCCTCTTTTAAAAAAATTGGTATGTGATATGGCCTTATAGTTGTGGCTACTATATCAGAAAGTGACACTCAATTTCTTTGAACTCTGTTTTCCTGCATTAAAAAGAGTTATTTTGTTGTTAAACTCAAGTCTGTAGATATAAATTTTCTTTCTTCCTATTGCTTGCACCTTAACAGTATTGTTAGAGAATATCAAATAATTAATGATAATTATAGGATGAATATTAGTTAGGATATTTGGTATTATTGTGCAGATATTATGCTGATACGTTTGCATGATCATAACGGTGATTGTTGAGAGAATCTCGGGTATCTCAGTGTGTATAATCCTCCTGTACATGCCTATCAAATATATGAATTAGAATATTTTCTTTCTCCTTTTGACATGGTATCAGAGTAGGTCTGACAAATTGCAAGCTCATAATTCTGAACAATGAAGCAATGGTGGAAGACAACTCGAAGCATCGTATGGATGGCAATACTGGTACGATCATCGTGAACCAGGATAATTCATCCTTTCCAGTAACTCTAATACTGGATGAAACGAACTACTCCTTGTGGTCCCAACTGATGGAGATGCGGATCTCAGCAAGGAACAAAGAAGGACACCTAACAGGAGAAACGAAGAAACCAGACGTGAGCGACCCACTTTACGCGGCATGGGTGACTGAAAACAACAGAGTTCGCAGCTGGCTTATAGACGCGATGAGCCCCACCTTGTTGCAACGATTTATACGTCTACCAATGGCAAACAAAATCAGGAAGCCCTTGCACGTACGTTCTATGACGACTCTAACGAAAAGGTATTATTTGAATTAAATCAATGTTCATTTACTACAAGACAAAACTGGCGTTCCTTATCTGTCTACTACAATGAGTTAATCTCGATTTTTCAAGAAATCGATGTCCGAATGAGAGAACAGGCAAACACAGTAGCTGGGGTGGTATAGATAATACAGCGATGACACGTCTCAGGGTACATATTTTTCTCGCAAGTTTGGATCCTAATTTCTGAACAGGTCCAAGGAGAAATTCTTCGCAAAGAAACCGAACTTGACCTCGAGAGAACATATGCATATGTTCAAAGAGAATAGCAACAGAAGCAAGTGATGGGCAGTGCCCGAGCTTCCTCTGAAAGTACGATCCTGGCCACAAAACAAGCATATGGAAATCACAAACCAATAAAGAATCATAAGTCTGAGCCTTTGACTTGTACCAACTGTAGTGAGATAGGACATTCGAAACATTGGTGTTATGAGATCGTTGGATACCCAAAATGGTGGGACTTTACCAAGAAACCTCAATGCAATGTGGGAAGCAAAGCAATGCATACTAGTACTGAGGAGAGATCTGAGCCTGAAACTGGTGATGAAAAACCTCAGGCTAATGTAGTACATCAAGGTAAATCTGGTAAGCCTCATATCTCTCACTCTACTCGACAGTGGATTATTGATTTGGGTGCAACTGATCACATATCAAAATCTATGGAAGATTTAGATCTTATTCACTCACATATGAAATCCCATGTTACTACTGCTAATGGCAGTGAATCAAGGATTATAGGGTGAGGCTCTTGCTCCCTTTCTAATAGTATCTCGTTGGACACAGTGCTCATAGTCCCATCTCTCGAGTACAACCTAATGTTTGTTAGCCAAATTACTAAGACACTATATTGTACCGTAACCTTTTGGCCTACCTTCTGTGTATTTCAGGACATCCCCACCAGGAGGATTCTTGGCTATGGCATTAGACGAGGAAACCTATACTACTTCGAAGCTAAAGGATCGACAGAGTGAATAAAGGAACATGCATGCAATGTTAAGAGTAAGACAGAAACGGATGAAGTATGGTTATGGCATACACGACTTGGGCACTTATCCTTTGGATATCTGAAGAAGTTGAAACTTGGATTATTTAAAAATGTAATCATTTCTGATCTGCATTTTGAAACTTGCAAACTTGCCAAAAGCCATCGAATTTCCTATGCTCCTATTTTGAATAAAAGTACCATTCCCTTTATGGTTATTCATTCGGATATCTGGGGACCAGCTAAAATCCTGACTCATCTAATGTACGCTACTTTATTACGTTCATTGACGAATGCACTCGCATGATTTGGGTCTCCTTACTTAAAGCGAAAAGGGAAGCCTTCAGTGTTTTTCAGGAATTTCACAAACATGTGTGAACTCAATATAGGCAAAATATTAGCATTCTGCAGACGGATAATGGTATTGAGTATAGGAACTTGGCATTTGAAAATTATTTAAAGCAAGAAGGAATCAAACATCAGATGTCTTGTGTCTATGCACCGCAGCAAAATAAAGTGGCTAAGAGACGTAATAGACAACTGTTGGAGATTGTTCGAGCATCATTATTTGTAATGAATGTCCCTCGTGCGTATTGGGGTGACGCTATTAAATCAGTAGAATACCTAGTCAATCGTGTACATCAAGTGTACTGGGCTTCCAAACTCCTATGAGTACCCTACACTCTCATTTTTCGATGCCTCATATACTGAACTTGGAACCGTGTGTATTTGGATGTACACCATATGTACATATACCAAAAGAATTGTGAGGAAAATTGGATCACCGAGCTCGAAAGTGTGTGTTTGTAGGCCACTAGACATCCAAAAAGGATACCGCTGCTATAACCCTGTCCATGACAAACGTATACCTCTTTGGATGTTTCATTCGTGGAAACCTCTCCGTATTTTGCACCAGAGACTTCTCTTCAGGGGGAAAAGGTAGTGAACAAAGATGAAGAGAAGATCTGTAAAGAACTGGCTAATCTTGATGATCTTAATGAACTGGCCCATAGAAATCTGCATAATAACGAAGATAGCGATAGTAAAGGAAATCTGCATAATAACGAAGATAGCACAGTACTGAAGATATTGGCTACACAAGCCAGGTACTTCTCGATGAGTTAGAAAATGATGATCCAGAGCTTCATATGCCACCTATGCCACAGCCATTGAATCCTCAGGACGATGTCCCCAGCACTCAGGTATCATCCAAACATTTTTATGATCTAACTGAAGATGTGTCTATAATGAACAATGATAGAGATGATGAGAATACACTGTGAAGGATCTCTACAAGAGCTACTAAGGGCATGCCACGTAAGGTATATGATCCTGATTTACATGCAAAAGGCAAATACCCAATTCTTAACAATGTGAAGCAAGGAAGAATCCAGTCACAAGCACTGTCCACTGTGGCAAACATTATGATCCCAAAAAATGCAGAAGAAGCAATGCAATACCCAGAGTGGGTTATAGCCATTAATGAGGAGCTCAATGCATTGAAGAAGAATGGAACGTGGGATGTGGTCAAACTACCAGAAGGAAAGAAACTAGTCGGGTGTAAGTGGGTGTTTACCTTGAAAATCAGGGCGGATGGAAGCTTGGATAAATACAAAGCTAGATTAGTAGCACGAGGATAAACACAAGAGTACGGAGTAGATTATGAGGAAACTTTTGAACCTATTGCTAAGATGAACATAATCAGAATCTTGATTTCACTTGCTGCAAATCAGGGATGGCATCTTTTCCATATGGATGTGAAAAACGTGTTCTTGAATGGAGAACTGGATGAAGAAGTTTACATGAATATAAGCTTGATGCACCCAGAAGAAAGCGAAGGTAAAGTGTGTAGATTGAGAAAGTCACTATATGGGCTTAAGTAAAGCCCACGTGCTTGGTTCAAGAAACTCACGACCACAATGAAGAATCTTATGTATAAGCAAGGTAATGCAGACCACACCCTCTTTATCAGACGAAGAGCAGGCAAAGTTACAATGATGCTAGTATATGTGGATGATATGATAATCACAGGCAATGATGAAGAGGAAATAAACGAATTGAAGGAGCAACTTAAAAGAAGATTTGAAATGAAGGACCTTGGATAACTACAATACTTCCTCAGCATAGAAGTTCAACGTACCGAACAGGGCATTTTCTTGTCTCAAAGAAAATACATCTTGGATCTACTAGCAGAAACTGGAATGTTGGAGTGCAAGCTGATCAAGACACCCATGGAGATGAATCATAAGCTTGAGATACTCCTAGACCAGATTCCAACAAATAAAGATATGTACCAAAGACTCGTAGGGAGACTAATAAACTTGGCGCATACACGCCTGGACCTAGCCTATTCAGTGAGTGTAGTAATTCAATTCATGCATGCTCCAAGTGAAGAACATATGAACGTGGTAACACGGATTCTGAGATATTTGAAAGCCACTCCAAGCATGGGACTATTATTTTTGAAGAATGGAAATCTGATCATCGAAGGGCACACAGATGGTGACATACACAATGGTGAAGGCAAGGTAGAGATAGAGGGGTATACAAACTCTGACTGGGCTGGAGATCAAACCACCCGAAGATCAACATCTGGATATTTCACGTTTGTAGGAGGAAATCTCATTTCCTGGCGAAGCAAGAGGCAGAAAGTTGTATCAAGGTCAAGCGCCGAAGCTGAATTCCGTGGAATGGCCGTCCATGGAGTATGCGAACTACTCTGGACAAAGAGTTTACTCAAAGAAATAGGATACAAACAGAAGGGGCTCATGAACCTGTACTGTGATAATAAAGCTACGATATAGATAGCTCAAAACCCAGTGCAGCATGACCGAACGAAGCATATTGAAGTCGATCGGCACTTCTTGCGAGAGAAGTTAGATCACGGAATCATAAAATTTCCTTTTGTTTGATCTAATGAACAGCTCGCAGATATACTCACAAAAGCTGTCTCTACCCAAGACTTTCAAGAAGCAATTGGCAAGTTGGGCATGGTTACCAAGCACCAACTTGAGGGGGAGTGTTAGAGAATATCAAATAATTAATGATAATTATAGGATGAATATTAGTTAGGATATCTGGTATTATTGTGTAGATATTATGCTGATACGTTTGCATGATCATAGCGGTGATTGTTGAGAGAATCTCGGGTATCTCAGTGTATATATAATCCTCCTGTACATGCATATCAAATATATGAATTAGAATATTTTCTTTCTCCTTTTGACAAGTATTGACAAAGGGTTGGCAATTAGTAATGATACAACAACAATACAAATCCATGGAGCAAGTAGGGCTAGAGAGCGTGGTCATGGCGGTGCCAACGTCTGAAGAAGAGGATGCCCTGGTGCGGAGCAGAAAAAAGGTGCGCATGGGGGAAGGAGGAACACCAAACGATAGAAGAGCAACGTTCATACAAAGACGCATGCGGAGGAAGAAGAGGAAGAGGGAGATTGGTGTAGCTATGAGGGATGGAGATCACGGATTAAAGTAGAGGAAACACCAAAGGTCCTACTTCCCAACTTTAAGGCAACGCTAGCTCGAAGTTGGCAGAAACACCTTATTGTAATTGTGATCGGTCGACTGATTAGGGAAGATACCCTTGAGAAGAAACTCGAACTCCTCCGGGGTGATGTGGAAATCATCAACATAGAGGCGAGATTCTTTTTGGTCAAATACATGAGTAGGGAAACATACAAGAATGCATTAACAGGAGAACCCTGGATGATCTTTGATCACTACGTTATTGTGCAACGTAACCATGGAAAGAAGACTTCGATCCAGATGAGGAAGAAATTACTAGTGTAGCCGCCTGGGTCAGGATAGCATAGTTGCCAATGGACTATTACAACAAAGGTATACTATACGTGGCGGGAAATGAAATTGGGAGGGTGCTGAAAATCGATATGGCTACTTTGAGGAAATCAAATTGGGAGGGTGTTACTCTAAGTACTTAGTTTTAGTTTTTGTGCTTTCATTAGTATAAAAAAAAGTAATGATACAACAACAACAATTTTTATTTTCTTATTTTTATAAAATATTGTCCTCTAATTAAATTTAAGTATCTTTGAAATAGAAATTCATTTGTTTGGTAAAAAACAAAATCTCCCTTAATTACGGCACTTGGAGTCATGATAAGCCATAATATCAAAGTGAGAACCTCATGGATGATACAAACCAAAGATTAATAATTCAAGTGTGAATATACTACCAAAAACCCACTTTAAGTGGTAACTTTTCAGTCATGTAAGATGTATACTTTAAACAGAGACACTTTTAAAGTAGAGACATCTTTCATAACATCTTGAATTTTATTTTGTAGATTTAAAGATTGACTAAATCAGTTGTTTGGATTTGATTGGAGTTTAGAGGCTTCAAGATGATTGAGAGTCATATTCTTAGTTTTTTAGAGCAACCTTAGCTTGGTACTTAAGAACTTTAGGGGTTAAATGATGTCATTTCAAGTGATTCTTTTCACGTTGGAAATTAAACATATCAAGCTCTCCAAGGAGCTTTAATTTGTAATTAGAGATCTTTGAATTCGTAATAAATTTTTAAAGTTGTCCAATTTTTGTTGATGGTGAAATTCGCTGTGGGTTCACCACAACAAACCATTACAAAATAGAAGTTTTGAGGTGGAGAAGAGTTAGAAGGCCACTAGGTTCTGTGACTCTTGGCCTCGGGGACTATACCTTCCAAACATCCAAGTGAGTTATTTTATTTTTATTCTACCCCGTCTCTCTTGATTTTCATATCTGGGGATTTTGAAAATCTAGAGTTTGTTGGATTTAGTAATATAATGGGCTGATATTTGACCGATTTGATGAGTTTAAATGTGTTATATCGATTAGATAATAGGTATAATCAGTTTAATTTTATTGGATTTTGATCTATATGAAATTATTGGCTAGGGTTTGATTACACTACCAGAAAAATGCCATTTAGCAACAGAAAATTCGTCATTAAATGGCTATTTTTCGTCACTAAAATGAAGGTCGCTAATATTTTCCGTCACTAAATGAAAATTTTCTGACGGAAAATAACCATTTAGCGATAGATCTTTCCGTCGCTAAATGACATTTTTCTAGTAGTGACGTCTTCACTTCTAACCATAGTGCTTGACACCACCTTAGGCTTTCCAAGCCTCAGACTTAGTTGTAAGCAGCTTGAGAATGCTTATCTTATCTCTTTTCAATTATTTTTCACATTTTTTTAAGAAAATGATTTGAAGCTAAAATATCTTTTTAAGAAGCCTAAATTATACAAATACGAACTTAATTATTCTCGTATAAAAGAAGAGGGTAGGGTTTGGAGTTTTTCACATTTTTATTTTAATTAATAAGTTTAAACTTTTTTTGTTTAATAATTTAAGAAAAAAGAAAGAAGAAAAATGAAAATGAGTTGGCCTTCGGGTTAAGTGGATGTGGGTGAAAAAAACCTGCATCAAAATGATCCTGCATTTTTCAAACATACCCATCACTTGTTTGTGGGTTGGACCGTGTTACCGGCTCTAGTGGAGCAATTGTTGCACCATGAGCCTTAATGGTTATTGTTTGGCCTATGGGATCATATTGTGTGGTTTTCTATTTATTGGATAGATCATAGATGAAATCTTTTCTAATCATGATAACCCTTCTACGACAGAATTGTTCTTTTTTATCATGGTTATGGTATTTTGGGGAGTCAAATCTCTTTTGGGTTAAAAGTCAATTTCACTTTGGAAGTTTTCATGAAGGATCACTAGGTACCCGGAAGGATCACAAGTTACATCGTCTTTTTTTTGTTTCAACTCAGACTTCCAAACGAAAAAAATTACGAAAATATTGCAACTTCAGTTTCTCTATATCTAGGGTGATATTAATATAAAAAAAATTCAGGATACCCAATAATCGTTCACGAAAAATCCAGAACAAAAAATGATCTTTCTCTATATCTTTAATACAAAAAGAGCAGCGATAGGGGTGATAGGAAGGGATTGGGAAGGGAGGTACATGGGAGGTATAAGTAAAAGAAAGATAGCAGATACTGCATTTCAAGCTGAATGCTATGCAGTAAAGGAGGGTGTAGATCTATGGGGAGAAGATGGAGTGATAGTGGAAATGGATTGTGAAGAGCTCTTTGACAGGCTGAGAAATAGAAGAATGGCAAGATGCGAATGGGGAAGCACAAAGGTATTGTAGGAAAGCTTGAAACTACTGGAATCAGGAAGATGCAGGAGGTGGGAGCTGTCACTGGTAGGTCGTGCAGGAAATAGAGCTGCAGATTTTATTGCAGCAGAGTCAATGAGGGGAATGGTACCGTAAGGATGGTTGAGTCAACCACCACCCCCTCTGATCCGGATCATGGAGGAGGAAACGCATCAGACACAAAGGACAGCATGCAGCAGAGAAGGCATTGGATAAGGCAAAACAAATTGCAAGGCAAGACTGTTATAGTTTTCTGTAAGAATGGTAATAATGTAATGTTAGTAGAGATTGGTTTCTTTGGTTTAGTTGTGTGTTAGGTTGTATTCGTTTTTCTTTCATTCGCTTCGGCTATTAGTGTGTGTAATATTTAATTTGTTGGTGATTAATAAAATTGGCCTTGTTTGATAAAAAAAATATCCTATTTTTTTAATCATGATAGGCAATTGTAATGTAACTTGTTTTGTTCTTTATCATGGTTAAATTTTGATAAGGTAGTTTATCTCTTGTAAACATGACAAAGTCATTGGATATGTGGTTTAATTCTTTCAACCATTGTTAGCTTAAACAATTATTTGATTATTGATTAAGAGATTTGGAGTAATTTTTTTTAAACAAAGGAGATGCCCTCTTGAATTTCGAATCGAGTTCAAGGTTAGTTTTGTTCAAAAATGTCTTCTCTTAATAAAATATAAATTCTTTTAGAGTGGATAGATATGTGAAGTATTTCACACCTAACATAGAACGAGGGGTCCATATCATTTTTAACGAACGTTTATTTTCCAATATAACACAGGCACTTTTATACAATTTTCTTTTTCATTTATTTTCACAAGTACCGATGCCTAATAAAGATAGCTTATATGAGATGGGTCAAAGTAAACAACCAGCATACATGAAATTTTATTCAGTCTTAGAAAAAGAGCAAGTGAGGATAATGATAATGCAATAAAAAAGAGTAAGTGAAGGAGCATCCATGTAGACATGAAGGAGCAAGTTATGTACCATATGCCCTTATGGCTCGATTGGTATGTTGGAATTGATTTTTGATGTAAATGGAGATGGAGTTGGAAATGGAAATAATAAAGATGGAATGAGGATGGAAATGGATATAAATATAGAAAAAAATGAGGGGCAAAAAAATCAATTCCATGAAATTGTGGTTACATCATGAAATTCATTTCTACCCATTTTACTCTTTTAAATTCCATTTCCATTTCCATATAGAAACTTGAGACATGTTATGGTTCGGCCTATGTGATCATATTGTGTGGTTTTCTATCGCGTGGATAGATGAAAGCTTTTATAACCATGATAACTCTTTAATCAAAGATTTGTTCTTTTGGGTCATGCTATTTTAAAGTTCAATCTTTTTTTAAAACCATGATATAAGGTATTTAACCTATTTGAGAACACGGTGGAGAAGTGTTTTTATTATTTACAAGATAAATTTATGAAGGAGATTATCTCGTTTTACGGAAGAAATTGTGTGGATCCGTCATGAAATTTAAACAAAGTTTAGGGTTAGTTTAGTAAAAAAATTATTCTTGATGAAATATGGATTCTTTCAAGAGTGGATATGTATTTTAACGACGAATACATATTTAACGACTATTTTCTGTTTCTAAAACAAGGGTCGCTAATATTTTCCGTCGCTAAATGGAAATTCTCTGATAGAAAATAGCCATTTATTGATGGATTTTTCCGTTGCTAAATGACATTTTTTGTAGTGAATGTATACATATATAGAGATGGGTCGAAGTAAACAACCAAATGAAATTTTTAAATGCAAATGGTTTTTTTTTTGTGGGAAGCACGTTTGAACCACGTTACACACAAGTCGAGACAAAACTCATCTCACATACTTATCTCAACTTGCATAGAATCGCTCTCCACACGGATTTCTTTTTTAATTACATTTCTAAACCTAGTTTTGATTACGCCCACGGATTCTCAAACTCGCATTAAGTGACTGAAGAGGGTGATAGTGGATGCAATAAGAAAGTTAAAGGGTATTCCTACATACAAATTAAGAAATTACTGGGACTTTTAGTGAAGTTTTTTTTTATCACTGTGGTGATTCCTAATGTGGCACTGTGGCGATAATTATTGGATATTTAGGCTTATTAGGGGTTGCTATTATTTTATTGTGTTGGGTGCTTATTTTTTTTCCTTTTTTATTTGTCAAAAAATGAAGACTAACAAGGCCTCAAAGGGATTGATTGCCACATGAAGGTGCATCCATGAAAGACAAAACGAAAAATCAAACGCCATATGGTGACACCTCATTTAAATTATATCTCATTAATTCACTTAATTATTCAACTCATATTACTTTCAATATTTGTCCATTCAAATTCACTAAAATGCCCATAAAATGCCTTTTAATTCCTTACCAACCTACCCTTTCATTTCCCCTATATATAAATAAAGCACAATCTATAGTTCTCTTCATTATATATCACCAACTTATTTCACCACTTCCCTCACAAATCTCTTTTCTTCTCACAAATTCCTTTTCCAAATCCCCCATTCTTCACATATATGCCTTTTAGTTCAAAACAAAAGGAAGAGAAGAGCTACTGCTAAAGAGATCCGCCATCAAATTTAAGGTATAATCTCTGTGTTTTTTCCCTTCAATTTTTTTTATAAAAAAATGTCTAATTATTTTTTTCTCAGAATTCTTGATATTGAATGTTAATTTCCATTTCAATGTGTTTTTTTTTCCATCCGATTATGATCTTGGTTTCAAGTGAAATCAGCACAATTCTAGAAAAATAAATCTAAAGCTTATTTGACTCATGTCTGAAAAATCATGAGGCCTTGTACACGCAATCTAAGAATGGTTTGTTACTTGCAAGCGAAAAAAATTATGGAGAGATATTTTCTGGAGGAAATTGAGCAATGAGATTGATAAATCAAAAGAGAATTGGGAAAACAAACGCTTAAACAACTAATTACACTGATAAAAATAGAGCTGTTATAGCACAAAATAGCCATTATATGAAGTGTCATGAAAAGTATAATTGTGGGATAAAAAAATTAGGGATCTATTCTTTTTTTTATTTAAAGGGGCATGCAGTAATGGCCTAAGGTTTCAATGGAGGGATCGAACCAGTTACCTCCCATTTGGGAGATATCTGAGCTATAGGACCTTGGAATTAGGGATCTATTCTAAATCTTCCATTGTTCACATACCTTAATATAATAATCTCAAGTTTCTCTTCATTTTCCTTTTAATTCAAAACAAAGAATTTAGAGAAGACATACTGTTAAAGAGATCAAGCAGCAATATATATATATATTGTTTCTTTCACAATTTTACCAACAATCTTCAGTTACTTTTTTTTTTTAGAATTCTTGATATTGAATGTTGATTCCCATTTTTTAAATGATTTTTGTCATCAGATATGATGTAGATCCTGATTTTCTGTGCAAAAAAGTTGAGATTTACTCTTTGTTTTTCTTAGCTGTGCACTTAATTCCATGGAAGCTCATTCTTATCTTGAGCACAACGTTTTTCATCTATAGCCTGCTTGGCTTCATGTAAAGATAGCATGAAACCTCACACACAGAGTTTAAGTATGATCCGTTACAAATTAAGTGAAATGTTACAGAGATTTCTTCCAATCTTCTATTTTTCACAAATCTTAACGAATTAAAGTTTCTCTTCACTTTCCTTTTAGTTCAAAGCAAAAAGGGTAGAGAAGACCTATATTGCTGAAGAGACCGTTCATCTGAGCCAAGGTATTACTATTTCTTTCACAATTTTACAAAAAATCTCTTGCTAATATTTCTCTCTGGATTCTCTATATATTGAATTTTGATTCCCATTTTTATATGATTATTTCACCATATTTGGATCCTGATTTTCTGTGCAAAAAGTCACGAGATGTACTATTTATTGTGTTTGTTTGGATCATTGTTAAAAGTTACTTTTCCAATATGATTTACGATCTACGAAGTAAATATGTTAAAGAAATTTTGTTTCAACTTGCCTTTTAACAATGCGTTTCCATATGCCAAATAGCGTGAAACCCGGCACGCAATTTAAGAATGATTTTTTTTTTTCAATTTTTCCATTTCTCACACGCCTTAACAACTTTTAAGTTTCTATTTACTTTCCTATTGGTTTAAATCAGGTGTTAAAAAAAGAGCCACTGCTAAAGAGATAGGTCATCTAAGCTAAGTTATATACTCTTTAATTTCTTTCACAATTTTACCAAAAATCTCTACATTATTTTCCCCCAGGATTCTCAATATTGAATGTTAATTCCCATTTTTTAAATGATTAATTCATCATATTTAGATTCTGATTTTTTGTGCACAAGTCATGAGGTTTACTATTTATAATTGTCGTTTAGCAATGCACTTCCATTATAAAGTTGATTTTTATGCTTAACAACAATAATTGAAAGCACACGTCTTGACCTTGTTTGACTTCATGCGTGAACAGAGGGAAACCTAACATGCAATTTAAGAATGATAAGTTACAAAATGAAATATTATAGAGATTTGACATTTAAGAATTACATAGCAAATATATGTTACGCTGTCAAAAGCTAAATATAATCATTTAACTTATCAAAAATTTTGATTTACCATTTTTGTGAGAGACTAATTCTAATATTTGTTGGTTTTGGAAAAAAAATATTTGCTTAATTTAAAATTGACAAGACAATCGCAATTGAATTCATTTTGGTCCCGTTTGGCTGAGTTTATGGGGAGCACAAATACATGTTCAACAATGTTTTTCTATAAAACGAGATAATTTCCTTCACATATTTACCTCGACTTACATAAAAATACTTCTCTACCGTGTTCTCAAACGGACCCTATATTGGTAGGGCCCAGCAATTGAATTCATTTAAGCTAACATTATTTTTTAGTTATATGATTATACCGTGTATTAATTGATTATTGTTTGCAAATAAATTCTTTTGATTCAAGAAAGTAGTGAATTTATAGCTTTACCCAAACAAACGAATAACATAAAAATAAAATTTCTTCTACTTTTATTTGCGAGTTATTTAATAAAATTAATTTAGATTCACCCCTACATCTGCATGTGTTTATAACTGTTTCTAATAATGCAAATTTCGAAAAATACAAATAATATGTTTTCCAAAAAAATTAAAATACAATAAATAAAAAATAGATTTATTAAACTCTAGTGTAACATGTAGTTTGTGCAATGGTGCTGCAAGGAAATGAAGATCCGTGAATATCAAATAAAGAATACCGACAAAGATACTTTGCTTTCTTTCATAACAAATTATATTACCACATTTATCAGAATATTAATTATTTTTTGGTTAGACTTTGGATGGATTGTGTAATTATATGTCTTCCAAATAATATGAATACCTAAAATTTATATAAAACACCCTGAAATTTATATCATATTTGAATAACTTCTATAGTTTTTAAAAATTTTATAACCAAACTTCTTAGACTTTTATATTTATGTAGATCATAACTCTTATATTTTGTTCACTGTTTATCT
>JANTPZ010031190.1:0-18342 GCA_025593235.1 Vachellia pachyceras
AAAAACAAAACCCGATACTCGAGTATTACAACACAATACTCGAGTGTTGTCAATACTTCAACACTAATACTCGAGTTTCACATGAAAGTACTCTGTTACAACATATTTTATCACCAATACTCGAGTGTTCAAAAATATTACTCGAGTGTTTGTAACACTTTCTCTTAACACTCGAGTTTTCATTCAAAGTGTTGATTTCCAAAAACATTTTAACTTATAATACTCGAGTGTTACAGCTCAGAACTCGAGTGTTACCAACACTTTCAACAAGAACTCAAGTGTTGTCTGAAAGTATTGATTTTTACTTCATGAAAATGCTTGATACTCGAGTGTTAAAGCATAGTGCTCGAGTATCCTCAATACTTTCACACACAACTCGAGTGTTTCAACAAGAACACTTAATTATCAACAATTTAAGCTTGAAATCATTTTATTATCATCAAAATAAGGTATCAACAACTATGAGTAGCTAAACCTCTTCCTTCCTCTTGGAGATGGAGAAGGCTTGAGTTCAATGGCTCAAAAAGGGAGTACTAGTTTAATCTGTATTTGCGCATTGGATTACTTAATTGTTGAGTTAAGACTAGTGATTTGTACTCAAATACTTGGTCACGGTCGTGCCAAACTTGGATTAATTGTATATTGATTTGCTTTGTGTTTGACTTGGTAGTGTGAAGTCTCATTTCTACCTATTCAATGAAATCTTTGTTGCTCTCTCTTATCTTCCTAGTTATGCTTGATATCTGGGCGATAATGTTTTGAGTTGGATTTTTCACTTGGTAAATTCTTTACACACACTAAGTGTTTTTAAAGGGTTTCATGGAATGGAGTTCATTGCATGGAATTTCTGAACCAGTGAGTTATTGGGGTTTTTATGATGAAACTTAGTGCAAAACTACTACTCTACCTTTATATTTTGTGAACTATGATAGCCTGAACTATTTCCAAGAGGAATTCATCATCAAACAACTTTTGCGTTTTACCAATTTGTTTTAGTTGCATTCCCAAAAATCCAAAAACGAAAAAAAAGAAAGTTGATTTTTCATTTGAGTTTTGATATAAGTTTTCCAATCAAAAACGGTTTTCACTTTGACGCAAACGTAATCACAAGCTAATTTAACTAGTTGCACACAAGGCTCCGTAGATAATGACTAGTTGCACCCTAATTTAACTAGTTGCACACAAGTTTTTACACTTTCATATGTGACCAGATAAAAAATGGCGCCGTTGTCGGGGAGCCTGAGCAACTAGTTTAGGCTAGCTTGTGCCATTGTTTGCTGTTTTTGCATTTTCATTAGCTTAAGTTTTACATTTGTTTATAGTATAGGTTTACATTATACATAGCATAGCATTAAGATTTTGGAAATACTAACAAATATACAAGATTTCATCTGCATTTTTGCACCCGTTTTCGCACCTTCGCCGCGGCTAAACCTTGATTTTAAGTAGGAAAACCTCTCGATTGTAGTTTGTCGCAACCAAATTTAAACTTTCGCCGTGGCGCAACTTTGAATTTCAACTGAGCAACCCTCTCGGGTGCTATTCGCCGCGACGTAACTTAAATTTCACTGCTGCCAAAACTCATTTTCCTAGCTTCATTCATCCATTTCATTCCACTTTCAGTACAGACACACTTTTCATAAATATCATACACACTCTCGCACCCATCCATTCCATTCTTTTTGTCGTGAATTGTGAGTTGCAAGTCAATTTTTTTGCCCTTCCCTTTGACTTACCTTTGTATGCCCAAAAAGACCTCACTAGCACCTTATAACCCTGGGATTGAGAGAACGTTGAGAAAGACACGTAAGGAGCAGAGAAGAAAAGGGAAGAACAAAGTAGTAAGGGAAGTAGGCTTTAGTTTAGGAGAACCTTCTAGAGAAATAGAGATGGCTGAGAATCAACTAAACCCCCGAGCCAAAACCTCAATGAAAACCAACCGAGGAATAGTGGTAATGGAAGAAATGGTGAAGGAGAGCGAATGGGGGAGAATAACATAAACAATAGAAGGAGAATGATTAGGGAAGCTACAACTTCTGATGTGAATTACGATTTATTTACTGCTGCTTGCCCTAATTATGATGTCAATTTTGAAATTAAAGGATTTCTTATTAACTCTCTTCCTAAATTTCATGGCTTGACAAGGGAAGACCCCTACATCCACCTGCAATCATTGTTGATGATATGTCAAAGTATGAAACCAGTGGGAACTTCGCTTGATCAAGTGCTATGGAAGGTATTCCATCTTTCCTTGGAAGGGAAAACAATGGAATGGTTCATGAGTCTTCCAAGACATGTGGCCAATGCTGATCAAAGTTGGGGAAACTTGAGAAAGGCATTCTTAGAAAAATACTTTCCGGCCTCCAGAACATCATCAATGAGGAAGGAAATCTATTCAGCACGCCAAGAATTTGATGACTCTCTATATGACTATTGGAATATATTCCAAGACCTTATTTCCCGATACCCTCACCATCAAATTCAAGATGAGTAGCTTGTGCAATACTTCTATGATGGGTTGAAGAGTCAAGAGAAAGGAATGTTGGACGCAGCTGCTAGAGGTTCACTCATTGACTTAACCGCTCAAGAAACATGAGAACTTATCAAGAAGATGGCTTTGAATCACCAACAATATAGTGTGAGAGACACGAGGGCAGTCCATGAACTTGGAGCCTCAAGCACACACAATAGACGAATGGATACACTAGAGTCAAAAGTTGATTCATTGGAGAGTAAGGTGACATCTCAACTATCTCTCATTACTGTTGAGCTGAAAAACTTGAATGTGAGTAGACCACAACCATCTATGGAACTAGCTGCACCATGTTGTGAAACTTGTGGGTCTGTGATGCATATTTCAAGTGTTTGCCCTAGTCGATATGAAGAAGTGTTAGCTATGTACTAAGGGAGACCAAATCAGAAATGGGATCCAGAGAGGTGGAGGGTGGAAGGCAAACCCTAAATTCAGTTGGAGGGGTGAAGAAGCTGTTGGGATGAATAGATTCCAGAGAGGTGGAGGAGCTGGACCATCCGGTTCCAACATACCACCTAACCAACAAGCCTTGAGCATGCCACAAAAAATGACACTAACCAACTTTTGGAAAATATGTTGATGTTGCTCAAGGAAGAGAAAGCTTCCACCGCCAACCAATTCAACTCAATTGCCTCACTCATTCAGAAAGACTCCTTAAAGAATGATGCAAGATATGCCTCCTTAGAGAAGATAATGGAGCAGTGGGAAACAAAATCTGAAAACTTAAACTCTTTTATCACTCAGCTTTCCAACAATTTGAGTGAACAACAAGCATGGAGTAGTGGCTCCATCCCTTCTAGCACTGTCATTAATCCCAAAGGCTTAAACGCCATTAACTTTAGAAGTAGGAAACAAGTTGGATTCAGTAAGGAGGAAGTAGAGGAGTAAGAAGGAGAAGATTCAGAAAATGAAGTCATTACACTCCCAATCAGAAGAAAGGATAGTCAAAGTGCTAAGGAGAAAGCATTACTGCTCAAAAGAGAAGGATCATCCTCCTGCACATAAGAAGAGAACTTGGTTTTGGAACAAGGAACTGAGAACTCAAGTGAGAACGCTAAAGGAAGCAAGTGTGGACCTAACTCAGCCAAAGGTAAGGAGGTAAATATCGAAGAACTCCCTTTTCCCAATTCTTATTTGATGAGTAAGAAAATTACTGAAAAGAAGTATGAAAAGGAAGTTTTCAATTTGTTCAATAAGGTAGAGGTTAATATTCCATTGCTTGACTTAGTAAAGAGAGTTCCTGTATATGCTAAGTACATTAAGGACCTGTGCATTAACAAGAGAAACTTTAGACCAAACGAAAGGGTCCAAGTGAGCTCAAACGTATCAGCCCTCTTTAAACCCCAAATTCCCGTTAAGTGCCAAGACCTTGGATCTTTTACCATCCTGTGCACTATAGGCAAAGTCACCATAGGGGGCATTGTTAGATATAGGGGCTTATATCAATGTGATGCCTAAGTCTGTCTATGAAGCTTTAGGGGTGAAAAATTTGAAACCAACCACTGTAGTACTCCAATTAGCTGATAGGATGATTAGGTACCCTAAGGGGGTGATAGAGGATATTTTGGTAAGGTAAAGGACTTAGTTTTTCCAGCTGACTTCTATGTACTAGACATGTCCAATGAGTTTATTTGAGAGTCTACTTTAATCTTGGGCAGACCCTTCTTGAGGACTGCTAATACCATTATTAGCATGAAAGAGGGGCGCATATCAATGGAAGTTGGAGAAAATAAGATCCACTTTAACATGTATGAAGCCATGAAACACCCTTATGAGGATTATTCTCTTCTGAGGGTTAATGCTATTGACATGGCCATTAATGATGCATGTGCTGATATGAATTTTGAAAATGAACTTGCATGTTCAAACTTTCTACCATTTGCATCACATTCTGAAAATGATTTTTTGTTCCCTTTTAAACCTCATAATCAAACCGTATGTTCTTGCAAAACATCTGAGACATGCACTCACCTTTTTACCGATTGATAGTATGCTTTCCATGTCATAAACACATCCTGTTAAATTAACCGATAAGTGTATGAATTCCCCACTTTGAATCAACAGTGATGAGATGACACCTCCGGGAGAGGAATTTCAGTTGATTTTGCAGGAACATCATACATGACTTCAATGGAGCCGTTGGCACCCGTGCATGCAACATCTAGAAATACTAAGGATAAGCATGGGGACTCCGAAGAGACTCACAAGCCACCATGATTCTCAAGTTGTTCCTTTCCCTCACTCAACCATTTGCCTTTGCTGATAATGATAACTTTGTGCCTTGTGAATGATCTAAGTGTGGGGGAGGAACCTCTCCAGTAGAATTTAGAATAGTTGCATTTCTTTCTAGGATGTTTTTCCATTCAATAAAATCCCCTTAATTCAGTTTAGCCTTGCTTCATGAGTTTAACATTTGGAAAGATTTATTTGTTATGCTTGAGATTTGTGTTTAGTGATTGGTTGAAGTCTTAGGATTATATGTTGTTGTTTAGTTATGTGCTTGTGTGTTGTTCTTCTTTCTATTTATTCCTCTCTGCAATGTTTCACCGCGGCAAAATTCAATGTTTGTTGCAGCCAAACTTTCATATTGCCAGCTATTTCCTCTCGGGAAGTGTTCACTGTGACTAAATCAGTTTTTAGCGTCAACCAACTTTCTGACCCTTCATTTTCTGAAGTTGTTCGCTGCGGCCAAATTTACTGTGCGCAGCGGTGAAAGTCGTGACTTTTCATTTTTCCCACCAGCTTTCTTTCTTAAAATCGTTTACCGTTTCATTTTCTTTCATTCATATCTTCTCTCTCTCTCCGCTCTCAACTTTTCTTCCATCGTCATTGTCATCCGCCGCCCAATACACCTCATTTTCAATGCTACTCCCATCCCGTAGATCGTGGTAAGCAATCACTATCTCTCCATTCCTCATTTTTATTTTATTTCCATCATTCATGGCATTTTTCTGTCACTGTCACTGAGTGTCCAGTTTCTGCGATTTTCATTGTGATGAAAAATGAGATTCGTCGTGACCAACTTCAGCTGGCAGCTGTTTTTCATTCTGTTTTAGGTTTAGTTAGTTTTTAACCTTTGAATTTTATTGTTTTTGTCTTTGTGTTTGGCCAATCACCATGCGGAATAAAATTCCTGATACAGTCGACTCGACAATCCCTGACCCTCAGCCCTCCTATGAGGAAATTTTTGAGCTTACCCAAAGCCGACCATTAGTGAAAGGGCGCTTGTTTCCACTTACACCTGTTAACCACCCTTTCGTCCGCTGTATCATTGAGTCTGTTCTTGCAGGCCTTATTCGTTAGCATTCCTAGGGTAACCTCGCCTTTGTCCACCACTTCTACACTAGTTATCCCAGAGAGACAGCCCTGTTTAAAGATTTTCGTGAGGTTAGGATAGCCCGCTCCATCAGCCGTTCCACCATGGGTCACCACTTTGGTCTGCCCCTCTGTGAGCAGGACCATTTTATTACCTCCATGAGTGATTTCCTTGAGGATGAGATAGCCGCTACCCTTTGTGAGCCAAGGAAGGGCTGTCACATTCCTCATCTGTTCGAGATGTACATCTATCGGTTCGAGTGTCGCCCTGAGACGAAACCGTTCATCCACCTTGTCTGCAGCAACATATTCCCTACCAGCCACTTTGCTAACCTACCTAAAAGGCAGGACACTGCATCTACATGTTGATGTAGGAGATCGAGTTCGACATTCCTCGCCTCATTTACACCAACCTTTGTGACGTCGTCCTCACCGCCAAGACCACGAAAGCCATTATCTTTTCCCACCTCATTTTAGACATGTTCACAGAGGTGGAGGTTCCTGAGTACCCAGAGGATCACCCATTTGCCCATACCCCTATTTTCACCTATAAGCGTATCCAATGAGCTCCAGCCCCTCATCAGCCCGAGCCGTTTATCGATATTGATGAGCTCAGAGCTGAAGACCAGGAGGCCCCAGTACCTCAGGCACCAGTTGCACCCAGAGACCTCCAGTTCCAGCTACCTTTGAGGTCCTGGCTGTTGAGTTTCAGCAGTTCAAGGTCACTATGCTTAGCCAGTTTGAGCGGGAGAAGAGATACCGCCGTAGGATGGACGCACTGCTAGCCAAGAGCTTACACTTCCAGTTGCCTCCTAAGGAGGATGATATCAGCGGTGCTGGACCTTCTGAGGCCGGTCCATCTAGGGGAGCGAAGGCGGAGCATACGAGGGGGACGATGAGGAGGTTGTTGCTGCTGTGGATTCAGAGGGTGATTTGGCTATGCATGATTAGTGTTTTCTTTTGTTTTTGCTTTTCATTTGTTTTTCCTTTTTGTTTTCATTTTGAACAGTTGTATTGGACATGTTGAAAACTTTTATGTACAGCTGTATTTATGTTTCTTTGCTGTTTTCCATGTTCCATTGCGTTTCTGCATGATTTTCGTTGGTATTACTTGTAAATTCTACACCGATTCCTCTCCTTTAATCATTAAGGACAATGCTTGATTTAAGTGTGGGGGGATTTAGGTTTTCAAGTTTTACTCTAAATTTTAAAATGCATTTTGAACTTTTGAACAGTTCAATGTGGGTTATTTTGCTTAAAACTTTGAAAATTTTCAAGTTTCTTAAAAAAATTTGTGAGGTTTTAAACTGCAATTTTTCTCTCTGAACACTTTCACCGCGGCCAAACTTATTGTTCACCGTGTCCTAAGTTGTTCAAATAAGGCAGTCAAACTCTTGGGTGTGTTTCACCGCGACCAACTTATGGTTTCACCGCAGTGAAATCACTTGCACACAGAACCACCCTGTCGGGTGTGGTTCGCCTCGACTAACTTAGTTGTTAGCCACGGTGTACACTTCAATGTGGAAAGTCTCTTGTCACTCATTTGAATCATTTCTGAGCCTCATTCGAAT
The DNA here is from genome assembly GCA_025593235.1 of Vachellia pachyceras. Lineage (NCBI taxonomy): Eukaryota > Viridiplantae > Streptophyta > Magnoliopsida > Fabales > Fabaceae > Vachellia > Vachellia pachyceras. The sequence continues at coordinate 7,420 of JANTPZ010031190.1, forward strand.
AAATCTTTCAAACGAATGCAGTTGGCCTCATTAAAATTAGGAGGTTTTCTTTCTAAACTGTATTTCCTTTATGCGGTCTAGAAAGTCTCCTTTAACTCATTCGAATGCTTCTCAAACTCATTTGAATGGATGCCTCTTCTAAATTAATCATTCAAAATTCAAATGAAGGCTAAGGTAAGGTTTAGAATGATACGTTCTAAACCGTTTTCATTAACTGCAGTTAACAAGTTCACTTTTAAAACTATATTTAATCTGTGTGGTGTACAAAGTCACTTATAACTCATTTGAATCATTATTGAGCCTCATTCGAACGAATGTTTCAAATGAATGAAGTTGGCTATAGTGCAATAAGAAGGTTAACTTTCTAAATCGTATTTCCTATGTACGGTTTAGAAAGTATCAAATGACTCATTTGAATGTGTCATGTGCATCATTCGAATGTATGTCTCTTCCACTGAATTGAGAATTATACGTTCTAAACCGTTTTTATTTAGCACAGTTTAAAAGTTCACCATCTAAACTGTATTTCATTGTATGTTCGGTGTAGGAAATTTAATACTTTAATTGATTGTTTCCATTGCAGTGTTTAATTGTTTATTTTATGCATCTGTAATACAAAGTTTAATTGAATGTTTCCATTACAGTGTTTAATTGATTATTTTATGTATCTGTCATCTTCATAGTGTTACTGCATATTAAATAGCATGCAACTGAGAAATAACCAATTGTTTAACCCACCAGGAGTGAGTGCAATATGAGTAACAATCCAGATGAAATACAATGAAATTGGAAAAGAAGAAGCAATATGAAATACAATATCATTAACTTTCTAAAACTAGGATGATGCCACAAAGAGGAAGTAACATGATACTGAGAAAGAATAAATTTTTTTAACCCTCAACAGGCCAATGGAATATGATGAATTAGGCACATGATATAAAATGAAACTGGAAACGAAGTAATTGTTGAACCCTCGTTTGGTCATTGTATTCAATATACCTCGAGGGTTCTACAGTTGCTTCTTTCCCAGTTTCATTGTATTTCATGTGGCTTGTTCATCATATTCCATTGGCCCTTCGAGGGTTTATCACCTGCAATTCTTACACAGACCCTCAACAAACCACAAATTTGGAAAGAATATATCAAGGGGTTTTATAAGCATTAGAAGTTGAAGGGTTGTTCTTCGAAATTGATGGCATCACAGATTTCAATTTTCAATAGAAGAAATCGATGAGTCCTATGCCCCAACTCTAATCAAGGCATTGAGACCTTTAATTTCACAAACGAATTAGAAAAATCATTTTCCTTACCGCATTTATTATGTACGGTGTAGGAAGTTCAAAATCGAATATTAGACATATGCACATTCGAATGGATGCCACATCTGTGAACTTTCTTTCTAAACCGTATTTCCTTTGTACGGTCTAGAAAGTCTCCTTTGACCTATTTGAATGTGTCTTGTGTCTCATTCAACTACACACCACTTCTATAGTATTCCATAACTTTCTAAACCGTATTTGTAAACAACGATTTAGAAGGTCTCCTTTGACTCATTCACAAGAGTCTTGTGCCTCATTTGAATGGAAACCTCTTCTACAGCATTCCAATTTAGGTCTTTCACTCATTCGATTAAGTCTCTCTGTCTCATCTTAGTTGAAGTACAAATTTGGACTCTTTCATTCGAATGAGAGATAGAGCACATTTGACTTAGTGCAGCGTCTTCACTTTCTAAACCGTATATGAAAACAACGGTTTAGAAAGTATTATTCGAATAAGGTTTATAACTCATTCAATTGTGTCACTCGTCTTAGTCAACATACAAATTTGGACATCTTAATCCGAATGAGAGATAGGTCTCATTCGAATGAGTGCAACATCTTCCCTGTCTACACCGTATTTTCTCATATTGGTTTAGAAAGATCACTTTCTAAAATGTTTCTAATATGTTCGGTTTAAAAAGATTTGAGCATTCTTATTCGAATGAGACCTATCTCTCATTTGAATGAACCTCTGTATAACTTCTTAAACAACACCTAAGAAAAAGGTCGATTGCTTCATTCGAATTAGTGTTATGCCTCAATCAAATGGATATGTCATTTGAATGGAGTTTTCCTCATTTGAATGAGCCTTTGTATGCTTTCTAAACTATATTTCCTAAGTGCGGTGTAGAAAGTCCCTGCTCCCCATTCGAATGCATCATGGGCAGGCCTTTCTTAACCGAAGCGGCCTACGTTCGGTGTAGAAAGTTAACTTTCTAAACCGTACTTCCTAGGATCGGTGTAGAAAGGACTCGCGTAGTTCGAATTTCTCTCTCTCCGTCATGTCTTCTTTCCCGCCAGAACATTAATATTGTCTGGTGTGGTTGTTACTGTTTCAAGGGCATTGAGGACATTTCCTTTAAACTTCGGTAAAGACGCGTGAGGAACTATCATCATTTTGGGATTTAAAATTTCGAATCACCTTTCTGGAATTCACTATTCTGAGATACTTTTCCGTCATTTTCCTTAATAAAATTCAATGTTTTCTTTTAATTTCAATCAAATATGTTTGAAATGACTTGTCAATCAAGTACTTGAAGCCATAAAGGCAATCAAATAGGGGGAAAACAAACTAAGATTTAAAGTGACAAATAAGAGGAAAACGATGGGTTTGACTATTCATAATGTCTCTATCTTGAATTTTGTATTTTAATTTTCTCAAACAAATTGCTTAACATATTAATAGTGAATCCCATTATCAAAGCTTAGTTTTGTGAAAGCATACCTTATTGTGTTGATCTTTCTAACAAACGTGTTAACTAAGCTTTCAATATTTTAAGTTTGCTTAATAAAAATACTCGATGAGTTAACTTGTGTTCTAAAACACATTAACGATCTTCATTGTCCAATTTTATCTTGAGGAGGCTTCTACTTCACGCGTTAACATTTAGTTCCTAATGCATTAATGTGCATTTTAGAAACTCTTGTTTCTGTACTTTTCACTGCACTTAACAAATTAAGTAATTAACCACTCAACGTCTGAAAGTTCACCTCTTATGCACTTTAATACTGCTGACCAAGAGTTGCATGGAGGTTGCTTATGAAGCTAATAAAGGATACTATCTCGTTAATGAAGTGTATAGAGGATACTTATGAGGAATGCTATAGTGGTATGGGTTTATCGATTTCTTTGCTGATATATATAGGTTGTATTATAGGATATATGGTTGCTTTAATTTGTCTTTTTATTGACAGGTAGTGGTACTATAGGCATTTTTGCTTTTGCTTTGGATTAACGTGTTTACAATTTTTGAATGTTAATACATATGACTTCTGCCTTGGCCAATAAATTAAAGAATTTTGTCGTATTTAGGGATTAAACTCTCTCTACTCCAAGATAAAAGTCCTTCTAGAATGATTTTTAATACGATTTGGATTAGTGGTAGAAGCTACTTTTCCAATGTGATTTAGGGTTTACGAAAAAAATATGTGATAAGAGTTTTGTTTCTTCTTACGTGACATACTTTTATAACGATATGGCAATGAGACCCTCTCTGTTGAATCTGCACATTTTATTACATAATTAATATTAAAAATAAATTAATAACTTAATTTTAAAATACAAATTATAATTAAATTACTCACCCTAAATGTCCACTTTAAAACCAGTGGATCGACTAGAGGAAAGACGTGGGAATCCATACTCCCTAGTAATCTCCTCATCCTCAAAGCGCTTAGCCTCATGAACCGATATATCAATGTCACCAACATCAAAATTGTCAAGGTTGAGATCAGTAGGCTCACCCTCAACTTCATTAGTATACGGGGCTTCACCCTTGAGAATCATGGGCTCCTTACCAAGTCTATGACTAAGATCAGAACTAGCCATCTAGGACAAATAAATATTCTAATAATTGAAAAATATATTGGAATATATAAAATAAAAATAAAAATATATAATTAACAGAAAATAAATAGAAAACAACTATACACCAATACAAACAATTTAAATTAAAAAAATTAATTAGATACTAAACTCTTCAGTGTATCAAAAGAAACTTTTGAAAAAACCGTATGTCTAAAGCGTTTCTTCAATGTGATGTTTTTTAAATTGCCAAAAATGCGAAAGTGAGGAGGGTGGGGACTTATATAATAGTTCAATTAGTGGTGGCTCTCGCGACTGATGAACTGAACTTTGGACAAGTGCTACATAAACCATTGCAAATATCAGTCACTATTTTGGAAAATGTTCCTTTCAAGTGGCGGTTGTCAGAACCGCTACAAAATCCATCGCAACTAGCAACGTTTCAACAAATTATGTGATAGGGCTGTAAATCTGTAGCGATTTAATTAATAAGTGCTACAGATCCATAATATAGTAGCATTTTATACAACTGCTACAAATGAACCTTTGCAAAGTATATTTTATTTGTAGCAAGTCTAAAATTTACGTCATTAATAAAATAATTAATATTTCTCAAATAACTCTTAAATATCCCAGCTACTCAAGGTGTTTTTCTTTTTTATATTGGTTATTATATTTTACATAAAATGATTGAAATTTTGATATTTTATAGAAAAATAAGGTTCAATTTTGAAAGCTTTACGACTTTTACAATGAAAAATGCTTTAATATTGTGTGGTTTTATTTTTTAAATTATAAAAAATCAACACTGCACCAGTTTTTTCATAATATACCAAAACATCAAAATGTCACTTGTTTTATGTACAACTCAATTATCGAGAAAAACAAAAAATTTGGAGGTTAAAACATTACAAGGGCATTAGAGTAAAAGCCACTTACCCTATAATACGAGTAAAGTTTGAATTTTTTAATTTTACATAGATTTATTAAGTTAACTATCATATTATTATTATTTTTTTGAAAAGTAGTTGATGGTGACTTATATTGTGAAATATTTAGGGAATATAATGCAAAGAGTACATGATGTTTAGAAATTTGCAGTTTAGAAATTGGGGACAAAGAGAGGCCCCATGGCACGATAGAACTTGTGTAATTGATTACCAAGAGCATCGAAAGTCATTTAGGGCTTAAGATCAATACCTTTCGAGATTTAGAACGTAAGTGTTTTTACTTTCTATAGAAAGTGTGTTACTTGGTATTTGAAGTGTTCTCCTTCATGAAATCACTTACCATGTCAACCGATAGCTTGTTGTTTCCCTCTTTAATCCTTTTTCCCTATAAACATGTATTTTATATAAAAATATAAGAATACATTAAGTTCACAAAAGATAAAAAGGTCAAGGCCCAAACAACCCTATAAATCTTAATTTCAAACAACAAAAAGGAAAAAATGGTGAAATTGGGAGAACAAGTTAACCATGAAAATTTAGTAGAATATCCCTCTGGAGCATGTTTGGAAGTCGATGAATAATGACTTTTACGGAGTTTGATGTAAAATTTATGTTTTAGATAATAGATTTTGAGAGAATAACTTTTACGGGTTCTGAGACAAGACCTAAGTTCTGAAAAAGTGATTGTGTTTGTAAAGTTATTGTTATAATAACTTTTACGCTTTAAGAAGCAAAAAGTGAAAGATGAAAGATGAAGAAAGTAAAAAGAGGAAAAAATGTATTAGGAGAGATAGTGTGATTTGACAAAAAATAACTTTTTCAAAACCTATATTTCAAAAATAGGTTTTTGTCTCAAGAATAACTTTTTTGAAAAATATAGGTACTTGGTTAAAATTATTTATGTTTTGCCATAAAACTTGAGTTTTCAATTACCAAACCAAACGAACTCTAGGCATCACTTATCCAAGGGAGAAGGGGGAGAAAGAGCAGCAGCACCACTTTAATTACATCCATTTTCATTTATTTAATTAATTCAAAATGTTGAAATGATATTTTAACTCTGTGAATTGATCAACGCAACAACATTGATTCTAACTTCACCAATTTTTTATGCAGACCACACCATTTAGTTTTAGTCGTACATACATTAAAATATGGGAAAAAGATAAGAAAAAGAATTTGGAAAATGCAAAATTTTAAATAATATATTTATTATAAAATAAGTTGTGAATTACTTATTAAGAGTGGTTAATACCTTATCGAGAATGGTAAAAAAATTAATTTGAAAATTTCAATTTATAAATTATTTTTTATCATTTTCTCTGAAATTTACATATTTATCATAAATTTTCTGCGTCTTTTTCTCAAAATAATTTGTGCGATACATGCTCCCAATCAGTAAACGAGCCCATCATATTAACCTTCAAATCAGACACTGTTCATTTGAATAAAAGGCTATGCACTGTTCATTTACCTCTCAGAAATTAAAAAAAAATTAGGGAAAATGACGGAAAAAATATCTTGAAAACAGTGAATCCCAGAAAGGTGATTCGAAATTTTAAATCCCAGACAGATGATAGTACCTCGCGCGTCTTTACCCAAGTTTAAAGGAAATGTCATCACTGCCCTGAAACAGCAGCTTTCAGTACCTCGTGCGTCTTCACCCAAGTTTAAAGGAAATGAAGTGACGGATTCGATTAAGTTCTTATTTGATTCGATTAAGTATTTCTAAACCATTTATAAAGAGTAGACTCAAAGGGCTTTCCAATGATAGGTCATTTGTAGAATGTGGAGCTAAAATGAGGAAGTTATATCATTTTGAAGTTCAAGCTTTCTAAACCGTTTATAAAGAGTAGGGTCATTCGATTGAGTTTTTTTTCCATTCGAATGAACTTTCTAAACCGAATTTTCCCCCAACGGTTTAGAAAGTCCCCTCCAAAGGTATAGAAAGTCCACTTTCTAAACTGTTGGGGGAAAATTCGATTTAGAAAGTTCATTCGAATGGAAAAAAAACTCAATCGAATGACCCTACTCTTTATAAACGGTTTAGAAAGCTTGAACTTCAAAATGCTGTAACTTCTTTATTTTAGCTCCAAATTTTACAAATGAACTATCATTGGAAAGCCCTTTCAGTCTAGTTTTAAATGCAATAAGTTTCATTTCAATTGAAGATCTCGATTGAGAGATATCATCAAAAAATCGAACATATATCTGGAATATACGTATTCCTGACCCATGTTTTGTTTTTTATCATATCTCTCAAAATTCTAATCCAATGACTGTGAAACTTATGTCATTCGAAACTAGACTCAAAGATCTTTCCAATGATAGTTCATTTGTCAATTTTGGAGCTGAGATGAGGAAGTTACATCATTTTGAACTTTCAGCTTTATAAACCGTTTTTCTCACTCTCACAATGAGGCTGATTCGATTCAAATAATGAGGCTAATCGATTTAGAATGTATGCTTTCTAAACCGTGTAATAATACGGCGGTTTAGAAATACTTAATCGAATCCGTCACTTCATTTCCTTTAAACTTGGTGAAGACGCGCGAGGTACTGAAGGCTGCTGTTTCAGGGGCAGTGAGGACATTTCCTTTAAACTTGGGTAAAGACGTGCGGGGTACTATCATCTGTCTGGGATTTAAAATTTCGAATCACCTTTATGGGATTCACTGTTTTCGAGGTACGTTTTATTTTTTATTTTTAAAAAAAACACCCAATGTCTCTGATTTTTTTCGTAAAGAGCAATTTTTAATAATTCAACAATATATTTGATTTGTAAATATATTTTTTTAGTTTAAAAATTATATATAAATCTTCTCCTTTTTAATGAGGACGTACTCGAAAATTTTAAATTAATATACGATCAAATATTTATAAGAAAAAGGTGTTTTATTAAAATTAAATAAATAGATAATAATATTCTTTAAAAAAACATAGATTTCAATATTTTTATCTTCACTTAAGAATTCAAATCAGTTTATATTGGAAAATATATACGGTTTTAGCGATAATTACGGTGTTTTTATTAAAAATTAAATAGATAGATAATAATCTTCTATAAAAAGATAGATTTCAATATATTTATCTTCACGTAAGAATTCAAATCAGTTTATATTAGAAAATGTATACGTTCTGCTAGCGATAATTACAATAAGTATCATTCATTTTTACAGCAAATTGATAGCTGTACAATAAATTTTTTATAGAGAGAAAATATATTAAATTTTTAATTAAAAATAAAGAAGTGTATAATGTTGGGCTTTGGCATGTTTAAAAAGATTATTTTTATTTAAAATTGAATAAATACTAGATAATAATCTTTTTCAAAAAAGCTTAGATTTTAATATTTTGTATTTTCCCCTAAGATTCAGATTAATTTATTTTAGATGATATAGATGAAATTTTTAGTAATAATACATATTTTATTTGAAGAAAATACGGTGAACTTTTTTTACTTAAAAAGCGAAAAGAAGTGTATAATGTTGGCATATTTAAAAAGATGTGTAATTTACCTTAAAGTTAGTATGTACACTTGGCACATCATATGGGTTATGAGTTACTATATTTGATGAGTGTATCACAATAATTAGAGGCAAATAAAAGTGAGGTCTTTTTTATTTATTTATGGTTTATTTTTCTTTGATTGTGTTGGGCGGGAATTTGGTTAGGGTGTATCTGAGATCACAATAGACTATCACATTCATATAAATTAAGATAAAACTCCTCTCTCATACTTAATTTATAAGCCCTAAATTATGTTAAAAAATATTTTCTAACACTAATCCCAAACAAACATTTTGTTTCTGGTGTGCTTTGAGTACCTTTATGTCACTGCCTTTCCCTTTTCCATTAATTAATTATTTATTTATTAAGAAAAAAATATTTACTTCTTTCATTAATTACTCTTTCTTCACCTCTAAGCAGCATATCTTAATATTTTGTAACAATTTGGCAAAACAAAAAACCATAACTAGGTTCAGGTAACTATGGTTCATTTAGTGACTTTAAATCTATTAATTAGTAATAAGATACATAAAAAGTTTGGTAAGGTCTACAAAGCTACATCTGACCCACAAAAAAACCCATAAAAACCTAATTAAAAATAGATTTTTGTTTACAATAATACCATTTGAAATTTCAAATTTCCCAAAAGGATGATGACAATGTAGAAATTTCTAAATCAACATTCATAAACAAAATGGAATTTAAATTGTGTTTTATAATATTGCCACTTACTCTCTCTCTCTCTCTCTTTTTATTAAAAAAGGCCAACTTTAATCCAAACAGACATTTTATTTCTAGCGTGCTTTGAGTTCATTTATGTCACACGCCTTCCCCTTTTCCATTAATTAATTAATTATTTTTAAGAAAAAATATTTTATTTCTTTCATTAATTACCCTTTCTTCAGCTCTAAGCGGCATATCTTAATATTTTGTAACAATCTGACATGACAAAAAACCATAAGTGGGTTAGGTAACTATGGTTCATTTAATGACTTTAAATCTATTAAATAGGAGTAAGATACATAAAAAGTTTGGTAAGGTCTACATAGCTTCATGTGACGGATAAAAAACCCCTAAAAACCTAATTAAAAATAGATTTTTTGTTTACCATAATACCATTTGAAATTTCAAAATTTTCACAAAGGCATGATGACAATGTAGAAAATTCTAAATCAATATTAATAAACAAAATGGATTTTTAAAATGTGTGTTTTATAATACTGCCACTTACTCTCTCTCTTTTAAAAAAAGGTCAACTTTAATCCAAACAGACATTTATTTCTGGCGTGCTTTGAGTACATTTATGTCACATGCCTTCCCCTTTTCCATTAATTAATTAATTATTTATTTTTAATAAAATATTTTATTTCTTTCATTAATTACTCTTTCTTCACCTCTACCAGGATATCTTAATATTTTGTAAGAATCTGACATGACAAAAAACCTTAACTTGGTTCACGTAACTATGGTTCATTTAGTGACTTTAAATCTATTAATGAGTAGTAAGATACATAAAAAGTTTGGTAAGGTCTACATAGCTTCATGTGAACCAAAAAAAAATCCATAAAAACCTTATTAAAAATAGATTTTTTTTAACAATAATGCCATTGAAATTTCAAACTTTTCTCAAAAAGGATGATGACAGTGTAGGAAATTCTAAATCAATATTCATAAACAAAATGGAATTTTAAAATGTGTGTTTTATAATATTGCCACTTACTCTCTTTTTTTATTTAAAAAAGGCCAATGCTAATCCAAACAGACGCTTTATTTCTGGCGTGCTTAGAGTACATTTATGTCACATGCCTCTTCCTTTTCCATTAATTAATTATTTTTATGAAAAATATTTTATTTCTTTCATTAATTACTCTTTCTTCACCTCTATGCAGGATATCTTAATATTTTGTAACAATCTGACATGACAAAAAACCATAACTAGGTTCTAGTAACTATGGTTCATTTAGTGACTTTAAATCTATTAATTAGTAGTAAGATACATAAAGGGTTTGGTAAGGTCTACATAGCTTCACGTGACCGACAAAAAAAACCCATAAAAACCTAATTAGAAATAGATTTTTTTTTACAATAATACCATTTGAAATTTCAAACTTTTCCCTGACAATGTAGAAAATTCTAAATCAACATTCATAAACAAAATGACATTTTTAAATGTGTGTTTTATAATATTGCAATCACTCTCTTTTTTTATTAAAAAAGAATATAAAAAACTATTAGGTGTTGAAATTAATATAAGAGAAATTTTGACTCCACTTGTGAAAGTGATTTTATAATTATTTTAACAATTTGTTCTCTTATAGGTGTTGAAATTGTAAAAGTTTTTGTAAGATATATGCATCGAAGGATTGGTGAATAACATGGCCTTTTACTATAATAGTTATTTGATGTATTTATTCAATTGCATTTCCATTTGGGAAATTTACTGTTTGGTCCCACATAAGGGACTTATTTATCAAATGGTCCCAAAGTTTAAAATATTTAAAAAATGGTCCCATTGACAACATAAGGTGTTGTCAATACAGCACATGGTGTTGTCAGGGGTTGTCAAGTGACAACCCCATGCGCTGCATTGACAACACCTCGTGTTGTCAATGGGACCATT
>JANTPZ010031191.1:0-18015 GCA_025593235.1 Vachellia pachyceras
TCCTTTGTTTTGTGAGGGCACAATTGTAATTCCCCATCATTCTGGGGATCACGTGTGTGTCTATATATATAGACACGCACATACACACACATTTGAGCTCTTTCATCATTATAGAAAGAGAATTAAATAGGCAAAAAGAAAGATGTTGCCATACAAGACGGTTGAAGAAGCAGAAGCAGCAATAGGGAGAGGGCTGAGTTTTGCGGAGAGAGTTTGGTTGAAATACTCAGCCAACAAATCGGACTTCCTTCTTCACAGCCATAACATCGTGTTGTTATGCTTCTTTTACTCTCTGGCTTCTCTTCCTTACGTCTTCATAGAGCTCAGCAACAGCAACAGGAGGATTTTTAAGAACTACAAGGTTCAGCCTAAGGTGAGTAACACTTTCTGGGGAATGTTCACTTGCTACAAGAATGTGATGCATACTTTCATCCTCGTCGTTGGTCCTCTCCAGATCGTTTCCTTCCCTACCATCAAGGTGTGTGAGATTTGATTTGATTATATCCATCGGTTTTATTTGATTCTCTTCATTTATTTATTGGCTGAAGTGGTATATCTAGTTATCTCATTTTGTTTTTAGTTTATTATTTTTAAATTGAAAATGTCGATTAAATTCTTCAACTGATAAAAACTAAGTGATCCGAACATAAAGTTATTGTACTGAAAAAATATGGTTTGTTTTTTCTTTTAGTGGCTTGGGATACGAACGGATCTCTCATTGCCGTCTGGATGGGAATTATTCTTGCAATTATCAATTTATTTTATAATAGAAGATTTCACAAATTACTGGATCCATCGGATCCTACATAGTCCATGGGCCTATCAGAAGATCCACAAGGTCCACCATGAATATAAATCACCAATTGGGCTCGCAGCACCATATGCTCATTGGGCCGAGATTTTGATATTGGGCTTTCCCTCGTTTCTGGGCCCAGCTTTGGTTCCTTGTCATATTGCTACGTATTGGCTGTGGTTCGTTTTGCGACAACTCGAAGCTATTGAGACTCACAGCGGGTAATTATTTCCATTGAAGCTATGGGTAAACTCTAATTTGTTTTTGAAAGTTCATTTTCTCATAAAAAAAATTTAAGGATTAAGATATAAATTTATCACGAAAGCTTTTACTTATAAGAAATAGTCTCATAAGGTTTGTTGAGTTCAAAATGTCCCATAATTTTAAAATGGAGCAATTTTTTCGCTTTGCCATTAACAAGTTAATTGTTGACATTAGTTTTTTAATATTGTATGGAAACATTGTTGTGAATTGAAACTTTCAGGATATATATAACATTACTGTTAAGGGACAATGTTTACAGTAAATTTATAATATTTTACTCCATCAGCTCCTAAATATAAAATCTCATTTGTAATACAAATTGCATATAAATGAGGTCTTCTATTTAGAACTAGATGGAGTAGGATTTATTTCTGAAATTTTATATTAATTGAAATTATATTGGATTAAATTCTTACCAACAGTATTTCCAAAATTTTCGTGGCACTTTATTCCTTTATTTCAATACTAGTATTTTTATTTTTTATCTCAATGCAATTTTTCTATCATTTTGTTGTTACTGCTAACTAGTTTTTGCTTTTGGTGCGGTAGTTATGAATTCCCATGGAGTCCCACAAAATACATACCGTTTTATGGAGGTGCTGCTTACCATGACTACCATCACTTCGTTGGTGAAAATTGTCAGTGCAACTTTGCCTCAATATTCACCTATTGTGATCTTATTTATGGCACTCACAAGGTATATTAATTTGACAAATGGCTTCTTTGCTTGCTTATCAATTTGCTTATCATCCATTTTAATTCTTTTGAAATATTAAAATTTCAGATTGATTCACTAAATTTAGCAAATTCTAAATTAGTTAATGAGACCTATGTGAGATTTTGTGAATCTTACGTTGTTATTAAACCTTACCTCTCACTTTCTCTTTTCAAAGCCACCCATACTGTGTGGTATATGGTCGCCCTTGTGCTTCGACAATATAACCCTGAAAGTTTTCAGTTAAGAACATTTGGAATTTTTTAAGTCCTAGCAATTTTACTTCACCCGTTATCCTAGTTAAATTTGACAGTTAATTGATCAAATATGTTAAATTGACTATTCACATGGCATCCACATCACTTTTGTTTTAGGTTTAAGTGCAAATTTTTTTTTTGGAAGTTTTCACTTAATAGCAATGTTACCATGAAAGTTTTTAAATTATAGCAATTTCTTCTCATGTGTTATTCATGTTAAGTTTACCTATTAGTTGAATGAATATACTAATCTAATAGGTCCATTTATCCTCTTCATTTTCCCCAAGTTAGATTTATAAATAAGGAAAAATTATTAATAAAAATATAGCTCATCTAAATAACAAGAGAAAACTAAATATATGAAAGCAACTTATACAATGAAGAGAAAATCGAAAAGAAATTATATTCAACAGATGGGTCTCTATATCACTTACTCCATTTTTTTATTCAAGTTGCATTTATAAATTAGGATTTTTTTTTAAAATAAAATGCATCATGGTTTAATGATTGGAGAAAATCAAAGACGTTAATGAAATCTGCACAATGAAGAGAATCAAGAAGTACTCATCTATCTCTGAGTTGATGGGGTATGAAAGCGGAGGGTTTCTGGCAACCTTCTAATCTATCATATTTAATTTACTAATGGTCAAATTTAACATGCATAACAATTTGGGCAACATTGCTATTAAATAAAACTTCTAGGATAATTTTGCACTTTAACAAAACAATATGGATGACACATGAACCCACTGAGCAGTATATTTAGTCAACTAAAGATCAAACTTAACATGAATCATAGCCGGGGCAAAATTCGCTACAATTTGTAAACTTTCGAGGTAACATTGCTCTTCAAAAAACTTTTGGGAAACATTACTCATAAAGTAAAATTTTCTGTAGTTAAATTGGACTTTAACCCGTTCTAAATTAGTTCATGATACCAATGTGAGATTTTGTGAATGTTATGATGTTATACAACCCTCATGTGAGATTGGTGGGTAAAATTTTTCTGTTGGTAATAATTACTCAAGTATTTCATAACTATGTGAGTTCAAAATTTGCCGTGGATTACATCTTTAGTATGCAGCTTGTAGAGGCATCTATACCTCTCTCTCTCTCTCTCTCTCTCTCTAACCTGCTACCTTTAAAAAATTGTTGATACATACAGGTGAAGGTGAAAAAATACCTCTATCAAAAGATCATCTAACATCATATGTTTTTCGTGTGCAAAAGTACCCTTAAACATTAAAAATGGAATTAAAAAATATATTGGACATTACATATAAGTTAACACTGTTACATATTTATATGTGAAAAAAGTGTGAGTCTCACCATAAAAATTAACAGTGTTAAATTTTATTTGACGGTAGTATTTTTACACCTATTTTAAATGTTCGAGGGTATTTTTGCATTTGAAAAAAACATATGATGTTGAAAACTCTTTCTATAAAAGTTTGAGTATTTTTTGCACCTTAATCCATATGTTCTCACGTTGGATACATAAATATATGTGTCATGCATGCAGGGTTACCAATACAAGACGAAGTTACTAAAGGATGTATGATTGAATCAACAAAAAACACAAAAAAATAGTAACTATTACCTGCAAATTATTTGTAATCTTTTTATTATTGTTGAGCCATGTTTCATATTACAAGGCCTGATTTGTTGGCAGTGCAAATAATTTGTATAAAATTATAATGCATATTTTAGCGGACTAGTCTTTGTTATTATACTTGTTGATGCATGTAGTATTGGGAATTAGAAAGCGTATTGGAATAATAAAATTTTGTAATCCCTACCTTGGATATATCGAAAGTGTTTAAGTCAGGTAGTAGGAAACTTACTTTTCTTTAATTTATTTGGATTACTCAACTTGTCTCGACATTCAAGCTTATCCTTTTCTTCTCTTGTTCGATTTAGAGAAGCAAATGACTTGAATCAACTTCTTCTACCAGTATTCACACGGATAGCTTTCAACACAAATGGTGTACTAACGCCTTAATGTCTAATTCTAGGGTTACCGTCTTTCTTTTTGTTCTTATATCATCAATATTGGAAATCCTTATCTTACCGATTTATAACTAGTCAAAGCTATCTATTTGAATTTTGAAATCAATCTTTATCAATTTCAAAATTCAAATAATATGAAATTACTTAATATTTAATTATCCTTTATCGATAAGAAAAATTAAATAAAAGTGGTTAACTTAACCTATTAATTTAATCTGAATAATGAGCAAATAAGATTGGATTTAGTCTATCTCCTTAAATTAAAACCTACATATTATATCATAATCATATATATATAATATGTACATATATGTAATATATATGTGTGTGTACACTAAAAAATATATAAGTTTAAGTACAAATTTATACACACATTCCCTAAATTATTCATTGAATCGGCACATCTTAGATTCAATGAATTTGGACATCTTAACTCGTGTTAGGCTATTTTGGGTCCATCCAGCATGCGCACATAAACCTGCGTTTGTGGATTTGAAGTTAAATGACAATATTTTAAAATAAAGGGCACATGATCATATATTATTAGAGAACTTGACACAGTGCATATAAGAAATTTAACCTAAGTATAATCCTATTTAAATTGGGTCATCTTTTGCTACACTTTTGAACCACATTACTATCATTACTTTTTAAAAGATTAGCTTTTTAGCAGTGATTTTCTAGTACTTAAAATAAGTATATGATATGAGTTTCGTTTCAACTTGTAGAAAAGTACATTTTTGAAGTTATTTTGTGAGTTTTCCAAACCAGGCACTAATTATGCCATCTTCACTTCAAACTTTACTAGAATCTATACAGAATTGCCTCTAAAGCTTCAATGTAGTCACTCTAAGACTGACGTATTAATAACCCCATTTCCTGTCCCCTTTCACATTAACTTTAGTTGTATAACCATTCTTTATTATATGCAAATGATCTCTTTATCCAAACAACAAAAATATACACATATAAAGGAATACAACATCATCATGTTTAATTTCACTAGATTGAAACACCGAGTTCCAGTAAATCTAACACTTCTATAAAGGAATAGAAAGTTAGGGCCTACGGCGCCCTATACATAAAAGGTGCTATAGGTACCCTACGGCGCCCTATATTTCAAGATATGGCGCTATAGGTATAATATTTTTTTTAAAAAAAATGTTTTGTTCAAGATATGTACATATTGAAACTTTCCGTTCTTTCAATTACACAATAACATTATGTGCCTCAAGATCTTTATATGGAAGATCGTCCAAATACAAGGCACAGAAACAACAGCAGTTACAATGTCGCATAACAATTTCTTATAGACTTCAAGCAAATCCAATCTTCTGCTAATGAAGCACCTGCAAAAACTCAACATTATTAAATGATTCAGATTTCAGATCAGGAAAGCCAAACTAATATTTAGTGAGACATGGAATAAAATGAATGCAAATAAATAAAACATAACTCTGCCAAGCAGAGAGGATGAAGATGGAGGCAAAAGGAAGCGAACCCCATTTCTTTCTCTTCTTCTTCAACTGCGTTGTCTTCTGCTAACAACCATGCATCCCACCTCCTGTCTCGTAACTGCAACACGGCGAAAGAAGGGGTGTGAATAAAATGGCGCAGGATTTAAGTACGAATAGAGAGTGAGAGCTGAGAGAGTGAGGAAGAGTTGAATGAGAACCGTCTCTTAAAAGACGGAGATTCTTGAGCAAAGTGAAACCATTTCAAATTTTGTGGCGGGAGGGCTTTTTAGGCACCCTATATATAAGATATGATGTAAAAGGTGTTGATGTGTTATTTTGATGATAACAAAATGTTTTTAGAAATTATAAAGCTTAAATTGTTGATAATTAAGTGTTATTGGTAAAATATTCAAGTTTCATAATCAAGTAATCAATTTTCTGTGGAAGTATTGAGAATACTTGAGTATTGCATTTAAATACTCAAGTATCAAAGGTTTTCAAGAGTTAAAAATCAACACTTTCAGACAACACTTGAGTATTTGTTGAAAGTGTTGATAACACTCAAGTTTTGATGTCAAACACTCAAGTATTGTAAGTTAAAATGTTTTTGAAAACCAACACTTGGAGTGAATACTTGAGTATTGAATGAAAGTGTTACAAACACTTGAGTAATTGCTTCAAGAACTCGAGTATTGATGTTAAAGTGTGTTACAGAATAATACTTTCGTGAAAAACTCAAGTATTGTGTTGAAGTATTGCCAACACTCGAGTATTGTTTAAATATACTCGAGTATCGTGTCTTAATTTCAAAGGAATACTCAACACTTGATGCAGAATACTTGAGTATTTGATGGAAGTATTGACAACACTCGAGTATTGTGTTATTATACTCGAGTATCGAGTTTTGTTTTAAAAAGGAATACTTAACACTCGAGTATTGGATTTAAACACTCGAGTATTGAGTCAAAATACTTCAACTTGAAATTGAACACCTGTGTTGTGAGCAAAGTATTGACAACACTCGAGTTTTAGATTTGAACACTCGAGTATTGGCAAAGTTTTCAAATACGTCACAACACTCGAGTTTTAGATTTCAACACTCGAGTATCGGGCAAATTTTTTACACTTTAAGCTTAAAACTTGAGTATTCAATGGAAGTATTGGGAAAACTCGAGTATTAGGTTTCAACACTCGAGTATCGAGCAAAATTTTCAAACGTAAGATAACACTTCAAACTGAACACTCAAGTATTTGATGAAAGTGTTGAGAACACTCGAGCATCGAATTTTCTGTCTTTCAAAACACAACACTTACATCAAAACACTCGAGTATTTTGAACCAACACTCAAGTATTTTGATATTAATGTTTTCACTTCCATTTTTCTTATGAATACTTGAGTAAAAGCTAAAAGTATTTTCAACACTCAAGTATTGTGATCTTAACACTCAAGTATTTGTACTGAATTTTTACAATACTCTCAGAAAACACTCGATCAGTTTCAAAGGTATTCAGAGCACTTGAGGATTGATACAGAACACTCGAGTATTGCTTTGAAAATTCAAATTACTTGGTTAACACTCAAGTATTAAATATGAACACTCAAGTATTACTCTTTCAGTAGAAAATCTTTCTCACAGTAAAGCATTTTGATCTCAGAAACTTTTCCATTTTATGTTTATGCTTTCTAAACATTATCTAACTTGAAAATGTTTTACAGAACATGTATTAAACACGTTAGGTACTTCAAGAAAAGAAGAAACGCAATTAATGAAGTTCGGCGCAACGGTACAACTACAGGAACGTAATCATGACGCTCAACTGCCACAGCGCGTGAGAGTAACGGACATAAGCTTTTCTCCAACGGACAAATGGATGTTCAAATATGAGTAACGGGTATTTGCTGTTTACTCTTCTATAAATGGAGGAAGCCTCAATGACAGAATAAGTAGAACAAGCAAAGAACAAAACTGCGCATAAATTCATTACTCGTCAATCTTCTTCTGTCATTATTTTTCTGAGTGCTTCACTGATTCATTATCTACTCTTTGAGAGAGTTTATATCATTTATTATCTTTGTAAATTTGTGAGATATTCAAGGTTGGGATCTTGAATTTATTGGGTTGAAATTTGGTCAGAGAACACAGTGCGTGAGACTCTATTTCTTTACTTATTGTAAGGGGGAGTGTGATTCTCCTTTGTAAGGCTGGTGAGCCTGTTTTGTTGGTGATTAGTGGATTAAAAAACTCAGAGGTGCTCTGGGGACTGGACGTAGGTCAAAGAGGATCGAACCAGGATAAATCACCGTGTTCATCCTTTATTATCTCTCTTGGTGAATTTGTGCTTTTTCATTTCAGTCTTTAAATTTTTTTTTATCTGACCAATTCACCCCCCCTTTTGGTCAAATCTTATTCTAACAAAAGGGTGCCTTTAAACGCCTATCTCTAAAATAGGGTGGCTAAAGTCACCTTTTTGACGCCCTAGCCTGAGATAGGGCATCTAAAGGTACCCTTTGGCGCCCTATCTCATTATAGGGACCTATCCTGATATAGGGCATCTACATGCACAATTTTACACTCTATCTTAGATATAGGGCGCCTAAAGCGACCACCTTCATTTTTCACTCCCTTTTTTTTAAAAAAGGATGCAAATTTCAGTAGTAAAACTATACTCTGTAGTAGTGTAAGCAACTGCTTGCGTTTAATAAAGAAGGAAGGCCATGTAGTACATAATGATTTCTTAAGATTTTGGTCAAAAATATAATTGATAAAGATTAATCAACACCATAATCCATAATGCTTCAACCCTTGATTATTTGTAAAGATTTATCTAACGATCAATTAGTATCATAACCCATGATGTTTCTTTCTTTGTATCTTTCCCCAACGTAATCTACCATGATGTTTCTTTCTTCGTATCTTTCCCCAACAAAAATAAACCGACGACTGATATGTTAAATTAAAAAATTATTGTGACTATGACTTTAGTAGTCAAGTAAAAAATAACCGATGCCTTTAAAAGAGTATAAAACATCGTTTCGTTTTATGAACAGCAATGTATATACGAGTCTTTCATTTTAGGCGTCAATTATTTTTAATAACCGATGACAAATGGTTTATTAACTTCATTTTTATAACAAAACATGTCACCGCCCCACTTATGACGGTTGTTTAATTTTTAACCAACGTTAAATGGCGATGCTAATTCACATTTGTGAAGTAGTGAATTGAAGGACAAAAAATGGGGCCTACACCAGCTTTGATGGAATGGAATAGCTCTTTAATATGGTAGGTAGTTTTTGTTATGAATACTATGTAAATGTCTATATCTTTCTACGGTCATTCATAATCTCCTATATTCATATCTTATCTCATATAACCTTGGAATTGATGTACTTTGATACTGTAAAGCTATACATATAAATAGAAGGTATTTTGCTTATATACTTTACACACACACACACACACACGATATAATGAATAAGAGTTGTTATCTCTTACTCTCTAATTATCTTCTTTTGTATTATTATTCTCTTCATTAATTTCATAATACGTTATTAGTATGATGTACTTTCGTGTTTCTATCTAAGATATTCTAGATGCATGATATAGTTTAGATTTATATAATATAGCTTTAACTTCAGAATAGTTCTTTTTATCTCCCATGATGTCTTTGTTAGTAGTAATTATATTTCTTGTTCTGCGTGATTCTTGTGTCTTTGACTCTTCTATCCATTGTTAAATCTGTTTGTTATTTCTATCCATCGTTAAATTGCTTCTTTACGTATGCTCTCCCCAGTCATCATGATATTGATGTAATCATTTTTAAACATGCTTACTTTAGAAAACCCAGAGCCTTTGTTTGTGTACTATTAATCTTCTATAGTTTCTGATTCGCATATTAAATTCGATAATCGTCCTTCAAACAATCATTAACCCTTTTCTCTATAGTTTGTAATTCTCTAGACAGAGCGGAATCTACCTTGATGATTTTGGGAAGGTCAGAAAGTTGCCGACTTTGAGTATTGCTTAGCTTGATCGAAGTAGTTCTTTCTTCTCTTCAACATGTTATCAATTTTGTCAATGTTAAATTACAGAATAATTTTGTCAATCTATAAAATAAAATCAAGGGCAACTATATCTTTCATTTAAAAAATTAATTTTATTTTGATACTTGGGGTGCAGTGAATTTTAAAACGGTTTGGAGTTGACTGATGAAGTTAAATTCCTACAGTAGTTTTTAAATATAATTTTTCTGATAATGTTTTCCTTAAGAAAGGGGGAAAATGGAGTCAATAAACCACATAAATACCCCTTATTAAAATTAGTGGCAGACTCAGAAAAAAATTAGTTTGGCCGACCAAAGGAAATTGCATACAATATAAACATTATTTCTTAAGAATATGCTTATAAACAACTATAAATTAATATGATAATAAAATTTAGTAACATTAAATACTGAAGAAACTATAAAAAAAAGGTTAAGTTAATTCCAATAACAACTTAAGAGCATACAATTACAAGTTAAGGAGCATGACAAAGTTGCATCCCAATAAAGGGATTTAATCACCCCAAAAATAAAATAATAACATACAATGACAAGTGTCAATTAAAAATAACAAAAGCTAAAGCTCTTTATTTGTTATCCAAACTTCATGATAATTAAATATTTTTTAAGGTATAAAGTAATTTCTCGATTTCTTTATAGAGACACATGGAATAGTCTCATTATGCTATTTGGTGTTAGTTAAAAGTTAGAAAGGTATGGTTAAAAGTTCTAAATTAGTTTTTCTTATCCTTTTTTATCTTGCACCTTTTCTTTATTAAAATTTTATAAACCCGAATCTCCAAATTTTTTAAATCCAACACATGGTGAGTTTTAATTAGGGATTTGTTTTGCAAATCCTCCTTATGAGTTGGGGTGAGAATTGAATTTTTAGGGAATTTTTTAAATCCAACACATGGTGAGTTTTAATTAGGGATTTTAAATTTTTAGGGAATTTTTAGGCAATATTCACTTTTTTATGTAGTACAAATGTACTGTTGATCTTTTTCACGTCGTGGAAGAATCCAAAAGGCTAAAGTCGAAGACGTAAGTAACGGAAGGACCATAAATGGGGCCCCGCACCAGCTTTGAGCCTTTGTGCCAAATGACTCTTTCATAGGTCGGTGGTTTTTCAGTTCTATTCACACATTGTTGACGACATGAAAAATCATATCTAATAAACTAAACATTTTATATGTTCTTTTAGACTTTTGGAATTAAATTTTTAAAATTTTTATGAATATATAATCCTCGTCTTATTAAATCCGTCAAAAAGTTTAATAAGTTTTTAACTTTGCTTTTAAAATATTTATAATAATATATACAATAATTTTACTTTGATCCCATATAAGATATATAATAAATTCTTCGGGAGAATTAAAAAAAGTTTTAAAATGTAGAAAGAATAAATTACAATGCACAATTTGCTTAATTTCATATTAGACCCAGAGGATGAAATAGTGACATTGAAATTTGATGAAAATGCAATAATATCCTAAAATGGAATTCCATTTACCAAACGTGAATTGCAACTTCATTTTAGCGAATTTCAATTCAAGTTAAGATAATAACAAATCAATTTTATGGAATTTGCCATTTGAATATTTGCACCTTAAAACTTGCAAGGAAATGAACATCTTCTTAATAAATGTGGATTTAGAGGTGGTAAAAAAACATCATGGATAGAAATTATTAAACAATACTCGCCCGCCTAACCTGCCCTTTTTTTTAAAAAAAAATATTTTATATGTATTTTTTTTACTTTTTTTCGATCCCAATATTTTTTACAAAGGAAAAAATAATATTAAATGCTATTTTTAAGAAATTATTAAACACTTATTGATAGGATTGGAAAGAGAAACATGAAATTATGCAATCTTATAAAAAAAATTGAGTAAAAATTTAAAAAATATTAATTTATAAATAAAAAATTAAAAAAAATAATTTTTGGCGGGTTGGCAGGCTTAGTGGGCTCGAGTTGGGCGGGTTGGCTGGCCCGCTTTCCCACCTCTATGTGGATTGCAACTTCATTTTAACTAATTGAAACTAGAGTTTAGGTAATAACAAATTAGGTTTAGGAAATTTGCAACTTGAATATTACTACCCTAAAATTTGCAAGAAAATGGAACTTCCCTTAACAAATGTGGATTGCAACTTGTTTTTATTTAATTGCAACTCGAGTTTAGGATATGTGCTAATTGAATATTTGTACCATATAATTTGCAAGGAAATGGGAATTCCCTTAGCAAATATGGATTGCAAATTCAACTTAGTAAATTGCAATTTCTGTATAGGGAATAATTAGTCAAGTTTAGGGAATTTGCTCTTAGGAATATTTCAAGCCAATTATTGTACTTTCATCAAATTTCAATATATTTGTTTTGTCCATTGAGTTTGATTTGATATTAAACAAATTAGGCACCCTAAATTGTCCTTTCTACATTTTAAAGTTTTTTCATGTTATTCTCCCATCTGTTGTTCTAATTATAAAATATCTCATAAATTATTTATTACTTATTTCCCATTTTACCCTCCTTGAATATTGGTCTATCTTATTTGATTTTAAAAGTGTGTGTATATTTAAAGTATAACATCGTATCTTAGCAATCAACCTATTTAGTTAAAATGTTCAATAAAAAAACTAACAAAGATTTCAACATTCAAGTCCATAAACCATCTACAGTGTGTTTCCCATGTACTTCATACTATAAATTTAAAATCACTCAAAAATATTAAATAATGATATAAAAAATAAAAAGTCTTAGGACCATGACAAGTAAATAATGGGCCCGTTTAGGAACGCGGTAGAGAAGTACTTTTACGCAAGTATAGGTAAATATGTGGAAGATATTATCTCGTTTTATGAAAAAATATTGTTGAATGTGGTTTAATTTTTAAAAACGTTGTTCCAAACAAGCACAATAACATGTGCTTGAGGAGTATAAAGAGTCATCAAAGCTTGCTCCTAATTAAGGTGCCTTCTTTGCTCTCCTACTAAGTCCATCATTTGAAAAATATTAACCTAAAAGGATGAGATCTAACACACTAGTAACTACTGAAATTTCTAATATACACAAGCAAACTATATTTATAAAATAAGAAATGAATATATATATACATATATCCTGAAACATAACAATAATCTCACATACCACTTATTCCATTATAAATCCACTATCATACAAATCTTTTTTTCATTCAACACATGTTATACTCATAACTATTAAACATGCAATAGGGTTAAACATATGCATTATGAACCTCCCTTGTATCAATGTCTATCCTTATTTGGTTGACTCAAGTATAGGCTAACACAAAGTCTCACAGGAACTAATCGATGTAACTGGAGTGTTCCAAGCTCACCAATACTCAACATACATCCAACCAAAGGTATAGAGCTCAAGTCTGGATTGTGGTTTCCCTCCTTAAATATTAAAGTCAAGGAGGTGTCACATATACCATAGCTACAATACAATCTCATCCAAAGGGAAACATTGAAGACGGGCCCTAACAAGTGCCATCAACTATACATCGAGTGATGGCATACCATGTAGTAAAAGAAAAATACTCATACAATTTTCTCCTTTTAACTTTAGCCTATCATAAATGCAAATGATAAAACAGATATATCCACTAACTAACAATATAATATCTTTAAAAGCCAAGTAAACTAAACCATATTTCCGTTCATGAAATAAATCATCACATATGTATTCATACTGGACTAAAAAAAGCTATACATAAATTATATAATACATATCAGATTATAAGGCAACAAATATGATTGAAAAGATCGAACTAAAATTTTAGTGATTTGACCATACACAATTAAGGTTCATTCCTTATAATTAACAATAATATAATATTTTTAAAAATAATCAATTGAATTACAAATAAATTAAATCATAGTAACACTTCACGTATATAGACATAATTCACTCCCTATAATAAAAAATTTAAAATAGGAATTTTGAGTTGCATACTGCTCTTAACTCACAGGTAATTGGACAAGGTTACTCAAAAGCACTCAATGAGAATACACAAGGTCATAAATGTAAATGTCTATTAATACATTACTAACTCTAATACTACTTTAAAGCCTTAGCATATATGCCCATTAGAATTTCATACTATATGTATACACACTTACAAGTCATAAATCATCATTTTTTTTTGTAGTGAGATTTAAGATCTATTTGAGAATAAAAGCAAATTTAATATAAAGTATTATATCCAACAATGAAAGGCTAACTAATGTGATATATTGAAAGGAAAGGTTGCATGTGGATTAATTCGAGACGTGAGGAAAGAAAGACAAAATTCATTCAAAATCTCATGAAAAGGTGAAAGAGGGAAAACAGTACCAAGATGTTGCTTGAGAGAAAGCTTACTAAAGAAAGAAGAAAAGATGATGATCACCACAATGATGACAGATTTGTCATGTAAAGATGGTGGTTAGGTTTGTACATATATCACGTAGCAAAATAAATGATACAGAAAATGGAAGGTAGATTGATAAGACAATGTAACAAAGTAATAAATGGAGTAGGTGGAGGATATAAGGTGACATTTGTGACAAGACACAAGAAATAAAGGAGACGAAAAGTTAGTCTGGGCCGTTGATATGCCTGAAAGATGACTTGCTCCAGAATACCGGAGGAGAAATCCAAAAAAGGAGACGAAAAGAGGATTCCTTATGGTGGGCAAACTTGACATCAGCTATGAGGAGTGATAATATGAGTGGATCTAGAGTTTGGACTCTACAACAAAAAAATATTTATTTTTTAAAATAGTTAGAGTAATAATGTTTTATTTATCTTTATATATCAAATCTTTAAATCATTATTTTCTTGGTATCATTTATTATTATATTTTTATAAAATTCATCGTACAATTAATATATATATATATATCATATACAATAATTTAACTCTCAAATCATAAAAATTTAGGATGTTAAAAAAAGAAATATAATTGAAATTTTATTACATTTAAAAATAGAGTTAACAAATTTTATTTTTTAACGAAATGAAATATTTTAGGAGTCACTTAAAAATTACTATCTCCTATTTTTAGTATGAGAGATGTATAACTAGTTACTCCTATTATAAAATAGTGACCCACTTTGTCTTTCTAATTTATAATGTTCTCTTTAAAGTAGTTCTTTTTAATTGCATATATTAAAATGTTTCATCACATGATAACTGCTATGTATATGATAAGGAGAAAACTTAGGGCAATTATATCTTATATTCATTATGCCAAATTATCCAATAACACTGGGTGTATATCCTATTTTTTTAATGGATTTATAGTTAGAAAATAACACAAATTCCCATATGTAATTGGAGAACTTGAAATAATGTGTATAAGGATAAAGTGACTTTGCTTTGGTGTGTTGTAGTGAATAATAAATAAGGATAACATTTGAAAGTTGTTAAATTTTAAGAAAAATTTTATGCGATCTAATATTTTTCTTAATCTATATGAAACATATTAGAAGTGATTTATAAATAATAAGAAGATATATAATAATCTCACCACTAATTCCATAATAAATCAAATATCATACATATCTTTATTTTATTCAACATATGTCAAACTCATAACTATACAACATGCAGTACACCTAAACATATGCGTTATGAACCTTCCTTATATCATCACCAATCCATATTCCGCTGATTGGAGTTATAAGCTAACACAAAGTTCAACAGTAACTAATCCATGTAACTGGAGTGTACCAAGCTCATTAGTACTTAATATGTTCCTGGCCAAAGGTGCAGAGTTCAAGTTCAGACTATGGCTTCCCTACTTAAAATTAAAGCTACAGACATGTTACATATTCCATAGCTACAATGATGTTCCATAGCTACAATGTAGTCCTGGACATAGGAAAACACTCTAGAAAGAGCCATAATAGGAAAACACTCTAGAAGGAGCCATAACAAGTGCCATCAACTATGCATCGAGTGATGACATTACCACATGGTGTAAGAAATCCTCATACTATTTTCTCCTTCTAACCTTGGCCCACAAAAAATGAAAATGACATGATGGGTATATCCACTAACTAACCAATATAATATCTTTAAAAGCCAAGTAAAATAAATCATATTTTAATTTATAACATAAATCACCATATATGTATTCATTTTCATCTAGAAAAGAGCTACACATCAATTACATAATGCTTATCAGGTTATAAGGCGACAAGCATTCTTGAAAAGATGGAACCAAAATTTCTTAGTATTTGATCATACACAATTAAGGTTGATTCCCTATAATTAAAAATAATTTAAAATTTTTAATAATAATTAATATTTCTAATAAATTAACTTATAGTATCACTTCACATATGTAACATAATTCAATCCCTATAATAATGAATTTGAAATATCACTCTCATAGGTATTCTAGAGTGACTTCAATATAATCTAAAGACTTAAGATATATACCCATTAGAATTTCACACTATACGTATGCACACTTACTAATTACAATAAGCCATCATTTTTTTGTTGTGTGATTTAAGCTCTATTTTAGAATTAAAGAAAATTTAATATAAAGTATTTTTTTCAAGTATGAAAGGTTAAGTAATACGATATATTGAAAGAAAAGATTGCACGTGGATTGATTGAAGACCGTGAGGAAGGAAAGCCAAAATTAATTCAATGTCTCATGAAACAGGCGAAAGAGCGAGAGTAGCATCGAAATGTTGCTATAGAGAAAGCTTACTAAAGAAAGAAAAGATGACGACCACCTCTATAAAGACAAATTCGTCATGGCAAAATGGTGGTTAGGATTGATCATATATCACATAGCAAAATAAATGATAGAGAAAACGGAAGGTAGATTGATAAGACAATGCAACAAAGTAATAAATGGAGAAGGTTGAAGATATAAGGTGACATTTGTGACAAGACATAAGAATGAAAGGAGATGAAAATAGGATTACTTATTATGGCTAATCTTGACATCAGCTTTGAGCAGTGACAATATGTGTGGGTCTAGCGTTTGGACTCCACAACAAAAAAACTATTTATTTTTTAAAATAGTTAGATTAATAATGTATTATTTATCTTTATATATCAAATCTTTAAATCACTATTTTCTTGGTGTCATTTATTATTATATTATTTCCTAAAAATAATTTTTATTATATTTTTTTATAAAATTTTTCGTAAGTTATTTCATACAATTAATATATATCCTATGCCATAATTTAACACACAAAATCATAAAAATTTAGGATGATATTATGTTTAGGAAAGTGAATTTTCAAGGGAACAATTTGGAAGAGCAAAAAGGAAAGATTTTGAGCTCAAGACAAAGTTAAGGTGTCAAGGTAACAAAAGCTACTATCCTCACACTAAACGTTGTATTGATGATTGTTTGTGATTTGTGCTTTTTTGTATGACAAGTTTGTGATGTTTGAATTTGTTATGATATGTTTTTAACATGTTTTGGCCATATCCAAAGTGTTAGAAAATTTAGAATATCACATGTTCATACATATGAAATCAAGTTATGAATGATTGTTATACATTTTGGTGAATGTGTTAGTGTTTTTGCTATTGGGATTTCTTTAAAATCTCATTCTTCCAAAATAATCATTTTAGGTTCAAACTCAAGTAAAGGCAAAGGCAAGCTGAGGGAAGAGTAAAGGAAGCCATATGTGCTTAAGGGTGTAATGTTACTTAATGTTGGTTTTATGTATATATCTTAAGTGTTTTGGAACTTATGTATCATTGAACCTCTTCTTGGTGAATATGTGTATGTATGTGGATGATTTTGTGTAAATGAACTGGTTTGAACAAGAAAATGGTGTGATAAATAAGCAAGCATGCTTTGATAAAATTAAAAACAAAAAAATTTAAATGGGCTAACACTCATGATAAATCCTCAACTTTATGCTACAGGGAAAGTTGGTAAATAAAGTCCAATAAATCTGAAATTTTTCAGATAAATAGTTCATATGGTAAAATTTAAAACAAGATCAAGATCACTGAATTTGGACATCTATACAGAAAGGTATGGTCTTCCAAAGTTAAAATAAAAACAAGGAAAATTGAAAAATACCATATGAACAATGCATCTTTTTACAATAAATTGTATTAATTGGGTAGGTTTTGGGACAAGTGAGTCTTTTTCCCTATATAGAATTGTATGAGCTTCATTTAGAGACTTAAACCACTTAATTTCGATTTTTCTAGAATTAGTTATGAATTTTCAAAGTTGACCAAAAATCTGAAACTACCAAATGAACAGTAACTTAGCTCAAGTTTTAAACTTTCACTTGGTTAGTTTAATTCTAAGCATTTGATGGCCATAAAGTAATTCATAATCGGTCTTTAATATATAGTAAAGCACGCTAAGGAAGGTGTTACATGTAAAGTTTTTTTTTAAAAAAATTATAATAAAAAAGGGTGACTAAAAAAAATAATATATATATATATATATATATATATAAAAAG